>JAHWFO010053237.1:2024030-2034696 GCA_023313115.1 Rhysida immarginata | reverse complement strand
TTATTATTATTATTATTATTATTATTATTATTATTATTATTATTATTATTAAGAATATGTTTTGTGATAAATTCTTAATTAAAAAGAAACAGGAGTATTATTCGGAAAGGAACAATGTTCTATATTCCCCATGTATTTAACAGTTATGGATGTAGAGAGAGATCATTTTATATTCCACTAGTGTTTAATAAATTACCCAGATGGATTTTAGCACCTACTACTTTTAAACTTATTAAAACAAATTTTTTATTGTGGAAGGGTTATATTAATGTGAAACAATAATTGTTTTTTTAAGTGTTTTTAAAGTTTTTTTTGAGGTTGATTGTTGATGATTTGGTTGTTGTTTTTGTTTATTTTATGCTTTAAAATATTGAATGTTTTCTGTATTCTTTGTTTAAATCTTAGTTTTATTTCTTTGTTTTAGTTATGTTTTGACTTTTTTTGTCCTTATTATCTCAAACAAGCCTTTTTAACAGGTTCGGGAATTGGGAAAATATGACTGTTTGAAGAAATTTGTACTTTTTTATTTTTGTAAATTAATTTTTTGCTCAATTTTAAAATTTTAAAGAATTGTAAAATTTAATTAATTAACAAAGATATATTGATATTAATGAAATGTATTTATTTCAATAAAATAATTGTTTAAACTGTTAAAAAAATTATTTTGGTTATTAAAAGTTTTTTAAAAATTTTCTTGTTGAATTGTCATGCATATTTTTTAAGATTATTGTAAATTTTTCCCCAACGATTTAAGAATTAACTATGATAGAGGTCAATTTGGTACCATTTAAGAGGGGTACCAGCACAAACTTGTTATGATCGGAAACTGCACCTTCACAAAATTTGTGTTTATCAACGTGCTTTCTCACGGAAACAGGAGTTTATCAACTTAATTAATGTTAATTCCAGTAAATAAAATAAGATTTTTTTTATTAAACTCGGATGTTTTTAATAGTTACAGATTGAATTTTTGAGAAGGTTTAAAATGTTTCACAAAAATGGGACTGGATTTTGAAATTGTAAATAAACCCCTGCATGAAATATACCAAGCATCATTGATACAGGTGAATTGTAGCAAAAGACTGAATCTCTGCTTTTTGGATTTGTGAAAACGGTTCATACTAGCATCAGTTCCTCACCAAATGGCGAAATGCTTGGATTTCAGTCGTGACGTAGCGATTTGACCGGCTTTCTATTCTAGGGGGCTGTGGGTGTGGGCTCTATCAACACCACCTCTACTCAAAGCTTGGGCGCCTGGGCTTTCTCCTCATCATGCGGATTCATAATTTAGGGCTTATTATTGACAGAAATACGATTAAACACGACTCGTATGATGCTGTAACAATGTATGACGTTTCAGTGCGCAGGCTTTCTTTTTGAAGGTGCTGCTTGGACTCGATAACTCACCCAATTCTATGAAAAATCTATAAATTTATGATGTTTGTGGGGACACACTTAGATGGTTTGAAAACTTTCTTTCTGCTCGAAAACCTTTTCTTTAGTTGAAGGAATATCTGAAAAAATCGGAACTTCCAATTAGTCAAAAGGTAACTTTTATATACACAATCCAGTCACATTAATGTGACCACCCCCTCCGTTCAACATCAGCGGAAAATGGTTACGTCCAGAAGGTACGTACCAGTATCAGAGGTGGGGGGGAGGCGTATAGGAAGGGTGTCAGAGAACATTGCAATTGTTGGAGTCATGGCGAAACGTAGCGATTTATCCGACCTCCAAAAGGGCATGGTCATCGGCTTCCGAAGCAGCTAGTTTTGTGAACTGTTCTTGTGCCGCCGTGGTGAAAGTGTACCGTGCATGGCAGAAAGGCAATACCTAAAATCAGCGAAGTCCCAAGTGTGGGCACCACGGATCATAGATGACAGAGGTGAACGACGGCTACGGAGATGCGTGCAAGCGAACAGACGTGCAACCATGAACCAACTGACCTCCCAGATGAACCAGTGGGGCTACCAAACGACAGTTCAGCGAACGTTGTTGCGTATGGGGCTTCGCAGCAGACGGCTGCTTCGTGCACCAATGCTGACGGCTGTTCACCGGCGACAAAGAATAACATTTGCACGCCAGTACCGCAACTGGACAGCAACAGAGTGGCGAAGGTGGCTTTTCCCGATGAATCACGGTTTATGCTCCATCGGACAGATGGACGATGGCGTGTACGGCGTTCAGCGTCAGTAAACAAACACCCTCCAACATGTGCCGCAAGGGTCCAGGCTGGAGGAGGTAGCGTTATGGTCTAGGGAATGTTTTCATGCCATCACCAGGGTGCACTCATCATTGTGGATGGCACCATGGATCAATGGAATTACGCATCTTTCCTTTCGGACCATGTCCACCCCTACATGCAGTTTATGTTTCCTCAGCACGATGACATCTTCCAGCAGGACAATGCGACGTGCCATACAGCGCGCAGTGTCCGTGCTTGTTCGAAGAGCAAGATGATGCGTTTACGGTAATCTCCTGGCCCCCAAACTCCCCGAATTTAAACCCCATAAGCATCTGTGGGACCACCTCGATCGGGTGGTTTGCGCCATGGATCCTCCACCACACAACCTACGGCAGCTCGCCACAGAACTGGAGTCGGCATGGCTTCATATCCCTGTCAATACCTTCCAGAACCTTATTGACCCTCTTCCTGCCCGTCTCGCAGCTGTCCACGCCGCGAAAGGTGGTTATTCTGGCTACTGACAGGTGGTCACATTAATGTGACTGGTGTGTGTACATTAATGACCTATCTATGATGCTGAATTGTAAACATTCTCTATTTGCTGATAATCTCAAAATCTCTCGCGAAATTTTGAGTCTAAATGACTGTTTTGCTCTATAAAGACAGATTGGGAAGATGAACTTGGTGAACTAGAATTGTTTATTGATTAACTCTGGAAAGACTAAAGCTCTCTCCTTTCGATGGAGAAATAAACTAAGTAGCCAAAAGTCATGAGAAGGCACTGCGAGCCTTCAAAACTGCAGTAATACTTCGAGGCATTAACTCTACGAGGTTTCGGAATTGTTTTCTCCAGATATTGACCCATATCAATATAACTGTCTATAATTGAGACAAGTAACTAAACACAGCCCATAACTGACTATAATTGAGCCACACTCTTGCTTGACACATCTTGTTGACACCTAGGATACGGCATAGGGCACACTCCCACGCGTCCATTAGCTTGATACAACTGAAATCGGGATTCATCTGATCATGCTACACGCCGCCACTGTTCCATGGTTCAGTGATGATGTTCGCCCTGAGGGACACGAGTCGGTCGCCGACTCCTGAGCCTCTGCAGTGTATTTGCCTCCGTACAGTCCTGGTAGAAATGAGTTCCTGACGCCCCACATTCAAATTGGCGGTGATTTGACTCAAGTAGCCCGTCGACCACCCTGTATGGCACTGCTGAGATGACGTGATGTCCGTTCGTTAAAAACTTGTGTCGTCCTGTGCGGCGGTTTACGCTTTTGGAAACATTGTCTCTGCGATATTGAAGATCCACCCTAGACACTGCTGAACTCGGAAACTCGAATTCTTGTGTAATCTCCGATATGCTATGACCCATACTTCTTGCACCGATTATCATCCACGTTCAAAGTCTGTTAACTCGTGACGTGCTGTCATGTTCACTACACACCTGTCTGTAACAAACTGCTCAGTCACCGTGTCTACACTAGTAGCATCTGGCCGCAACATTCAGGAATCATACACGGCTCATCTTCAAAAGAAACAACCTTTCCCGTGACTTTTGGTCACTCAGTTTATGTTTTCTATATGGACACAGCAAGGGGCGTTCCTGGCTTAAAATTGACACAATAAGGGACCATATTGCAAAGGAATATTACTAGGAAAATGTAGAGGCTTGTGGAGCTGTTGCATTATTATACACTGAGTGAGCACATTATTAAGACCACCCTGTCAGTATCTCGTTGGGCCACCTTTTGCCTTTAATACTGCGGTGATTCTTTGTGGCATTGATTCCACGAGATGTTGGAAGGTGGTGGGAGGAATCTGACACCATGTGTGATGTATAGCACTGTCTAGTTGTGCTAGATTGGACGTTGGTGGATCCAGCCGTCTGATGGTTCGTTCGACTTCGTCCAACAAATGCTCAATTGCAGTGAGATCTGGGGATTGTGGGGGCCACCGAAGTAAGGTAAAGCCCCCCTCATGTTCCTGGAACCACTCCTGCACAATACGAGCTCTGTGGCATGGCGCATTGTCTTGCTGGAAGTAGTCATCTCCATTGGGGTACGCCATCAACATGACAGGGTGGACTTGATCGGCAACGATACGGAGGTATGCTGCGCCATCCAGACATTGTTCAACACGTATTATCGGACCCAACGCATGCCAGGAAAACATTCCCCAGACCATAACACTGCCCGGACCGGCCTGAAAGGTTGTACTCATGCATGCGGGGTCCAGGCTTTCGTGCTGTTTCCGCCATATTCTCACGCGCCCGTCTGCATGATGTAACTGGAATCGTGACTCGTCAGACCACATGATTTGTTTCCACTGCTCGATAGTCCAGTCCTTGTGCTCCTGAGCGAATTGGAGTCGTTTCCGCTTGTTGGCGGCAGACAGCAAAGGTGTACGGACAGGTCTTCGGCTTCCGTATTCCATGCGATGCAGTGTGCGGCGGACAGTGCATTCAGAGACCGTTTTGGAGGATCCCTGATTAAGGTCAGCAGTGATTTGATGCACAGTTGCCCTTCTGTTATCCTATATCAGTCGTGACAGTCTCCGTTCTGTCCGATTATCAACCATCCGTGGGCGGCCACAACGCGAACGTTCAGACCCCGTCTTCCGGCTAACCGTCCAGTCTTTAAATACTTTAACGACGGCTGCTCTTGAGCACCCCACGAATGCTGCTGTTTCGCTGATACTCGCTCCATAGCTCCTACAATCATCCCGCGTTCGAAGGCTGTTAAATCGCGTCGTTTACCCATAGTTGAAGAATGGAACACGTCTACTGTTGTCGACGACACTCAGCTTTCCTTTTTATATTGGTCCGGCCCGCTAGCAACATTGTTGCGACATCCGTGCGCGCGTTTGCATAAAAATGTCTGGTGGTCATAATAATATCCTACCATACTATGCGAAGAATCCGTAACGCTTATTGTTAAGAGTTTTCATCGCACCAACAATATGCGCGGACCAACAATATAAAGCTCATGTTTAATAGTTTGTGCAACAATAGGCCAATCGTGTTTGTGTCAAAAACTATACAATGGAAGGAACGATTTTTATTATAAAGGGAACTGACATTTTGATTTTTCCGCCATTTTTTTCGTGGTACAATCAGAGTGGAGATTTTTATATGCTGTCATTATTAAACATTGTGATTAAATTATGCAAAACTACAGAATCGAACAACGTGTAGAAATTGTAAAAATTCACATGAAAAATTTAAAGGTTGTGTTATCTCGCAGCAAGGTGATGTGAATTGGCCGCCAAGTTCATGTGGCATGACATCGTAATACTTCTTTCTCTGGGGTTATCTTAAGGATAAAGTGTACATCAATAAACCACAAACTATTGAAAACCTCAGAGATGAAATTCGACACAACGTTGCAATTATGTCAGCATATTATTGAAAATTTCCTCAAAAGAGCGAATTTGTGGTACCAAGGCCGGGGCGGTCATTTGTCAGATGGTAAGATGTTTTGTATCATTCATAATCTCCACGTTTTTACTTTCTAATAAAGAAAAATATTATAAATTTGCCAATGAAAAAATGTGTTTTATTAAAAAACGAAGAATCAAAAGTAAATTTATTAGGGCGGCACTCACTTACAATGCTTATGTGCACTGAAAATAGTGGCATAAAGTGCTACCAAATTATTGCCATCTCTCGGTGTTCAAAGAAAATTCACGCTAAATTCTAATTGTTACAATAGAGGCGGAATAAGATAGAGTGCGCAAAGCCACTGACTATCTCCTTTGCCACTGCTCGCAACAACAGTTCTTCATATGGAGAATTCTATTCTGAAAATGCTGAACGACACAGTCTTTGCATTGTAGACAGCACCGCTTAGCTCTCATTCGTCCCCAAATAGCAGTTGGTTATTTAACCTCGATGTCGGCATCCGAAATCGCTTAACGTGCAGGCGAATGCGCTCTCTATTTTATGTCCCCTCTTTGATGGTTACGGACATTTGTAATTATTATTATTAGGATTAAAATGTCTGCTCATTTTGGGACACCGTCTTCTCCGAGCTTAAACATGTACGTGACGAATTTGAAGATGGTAAGGCATAAAACGGGCGTATCGTAACACATTTGGTATGATGCATTGTTCTTCGACTGCACGCTAATATGCCACCCTTGCATTCCGTATAGAAACATAAGCACATAGTGCAGAGGATCATGAGATGGGTGATTTTCTAAAATCCGACGAATCCTACCATCTGTGCGCTAGCGCAAATGACTCCACTGCCAGGTAAAACCACAGCAACCTCCGAAGTTGTCCTTAAATGTAGGGTCGACGGTTGAACGTTTAGGGTGTTAAGAATACAACAGCCAATTCCGAATAATCAGAGGTCTTATTGACATAACAGATCTACACCAGAAATAGACTCAGTCACTCAGAGAATTCTTTCACTCTAAACAACACACATCACCATTACACAAAGCAGTCTGCATGGCTGATACAAAATACACACCTCTGAATCTGAACAGCATGCAGAACACCCATAACATTCCTACAACATGCACTAAACTTCAATCATGGCTCGGAAAGCAACTCCACGGTAGACATCCTTCTGACCTCAACCAGCCACACGTCGACAAAAAAGCGTCGAACTTTTGGTTGAGTGAAGGGAGTCTCTTTGGGGAAACTGAAGGAACCATGATTGCCATACAAGACCAGGTTATTAACACTAAAAGCTACAGAAAACATATTATCAAAGAATCGACTGACGGGTCTTGCAGGAAATGCCATATCGCAGAGGAAACCATCCAACACGTCATATCCAGTTGCAAAATACTCACGCAGACAGATTATTTACACAGACATAACCAGGTAGCCAACATCATACATCAACATCTAGCTAAGATACACAAGCTAAGGGATATTCACACTCCTTACTATAAATATAACCCCGACACTGTCTTAGAGAACACCACACATAAACTATATTTTGACAGAGCTATAATCACTGACAAAACTATCCCTAATAACAGACCAGACATTACACTGGTAGATAAGCAAAACAAAGTGACTTACATAATTGGTAGAGGCATCGGCCATGATAGTCGAGGTTCCTGGTTCGAATCCGGGTCGCAGAATTTTTTCCTTCCATTTTTCAATTGAAAAATCATTACATAATTGATATCTCCATCCCCAACACACACAATTTACAAAAGACATACACTGACAAAATCACTAAATATACGGATCTTGCACATGAAATAAAACGCAATTGGGGAGTTAACAGAGTACACATTGTTCCTATCGTTGTTTCTGCCACTGGGGTTATTCCACACTCGCTACACAAAAGTCTGTCAACACTAAATTTAAACCCACACTTATACAAAACCTTACAGAAAGCCACAATTCTAAACACCTGTCACATAGTAAGGAAATTCCTACACCCAAACATCAATACTCCCACGAGTGCATAACTTTCCCTCCCTCGCATTTGAGTCCCTTGGGCTTGGCCCTCTTTTGGGTCCGCCTCTGGGATTGGCTTCCCCAAACAATAATAATAATAATAATAATAATAATAATAATAATAATAATAATAATGTAGCAACCAAAGGGACCAACCAACCAGAGGAAACCGGAGGTTGAAGCCACCTGTTGTTCCCAACAGGCCAAAGCCCCAAAACGGGGTTAATGAAAAACACACATAATTTAATAAAAAAAAAAGAAATAAAAAGAAATTTAAAGTAAAATAAAAGGAAAAATCCCTGACAGGACAACATAATAATAATAAAAATAATAATAATAAAGATGAATTTTATAATAATAAAGTTTAAAATAATGTAAAGCGAAGAGCAAGAGGCGGAATTCAAATGAATAAAGAAAAATGTATATCTTTAGACTTCTCTAGGTCAGTGTATTAAAATGCTCCAGGTAATTGTTAATAATTTTCATAATAGGATTTAAGGTCGATATTTAGTCCTCCATTTTATTATAAGGTTGATAACAAAGCCTCGACGTGTTTTTTTCGAACTAAGAAAATTAAAGTCATCAACTAAGGAAGGAACACTTAGTTTTTCATGAAACACATTCAGTAAAATATTAAGAAAATATCTACTAATGATAAAGTGAATGTTAAACACATTATGATCTTAAAAAAACATACGCTGACATTTAACATTTCTGAATAAAAAAATCCCTAAAGTTAAAGAGCTTGCGCTGGATACTGGAAACGGCCTGCATGTTGCCGCAGATCCACGCACAATAAATAAGCTTAGGGACAACAAATGCTTTGAATAGTAAAAGCGGGGTCGTAAAATCACAAAAGAAGTGAGTAGTTCTCTTAATTAAACCTATCTGGCGCGAAATATCCAAGTGCATTTGGTCTATATGATTGATGAAAGAACATTTGTCTGCAAAAATGATTCCCAAATTCCTGATACCATTGGACCTAACTAGAATCTTCCGTCCAATTTGGTATTCGTACAGGAACGGAGCTGTTTTCCGGTTAAAGGAAACCACAAAGGACTTTTGCGCGTTCAGAACAAGCCCATTCTTTACCGACCAACGCAATAGCAACCTGCAGGAATTCCCATCATCAATACCGAAGAACAACTTAATATCATCCGCATATAAAAGGATTTGAACAGGAAGATGTGTCATTAACTACGGTAAATCAGCAATGAAGATGTTGAAGAGTAGTGGTCCCAGGCGGGAGCCCTGCGGGACCCCACTTTTGACTGGAAAAGTAAAACATGTTGACTTTTGCGAGCTTAATCTAAAACTTCTGCCCGTCAGCATAGACACGAACCAGTCAAGTGCTTTAGCCGAAAAACCAATAAAGCTTAGCTTAACGAGCAAAAGTTGAAAGCTTACCCTATCGAAAGCCTTGGAAAAATCCAAGAAAAGAGAATCAACCTGATTTCTCTTATCAACATGTAAGGTAAGATAATGTAAGAAGATCGCCAGATTAGTTTGAGTCGATCTCCTAGGCCGAAAACCGTGCTGTACATCAGGCAGGTGAGGGTCAACGTGAATAGACAGTTGGTCCGCAATGAGAGTTTCCAGTAACTTTGCAGGGAATGGAATTAGGGTAATAGGTCTATAGGTCATTTTAAGTCTCACGTCAGACTTCTTAGGTATATCTTGTAGTGGAATGGTCATAGTATTGTACTTCTTAACGAAAAAAATAGAGGCTTTACAATACTGCATTATAAAAACGACGACTAGTTTCGGCTTTATTACCTGCCTTTCTCAAGTCTGCATAAGAGAGGGGTTACAATGCTTTATATACACAATCTCTGGTACACGATTGGTTCATAAAATACAACATAAAAGGGGGGGGGAACAAATTATGTGATTGGTTGAACAATACAAAATCATCATCAGTTATCAACGATATATAGATGATATATTGATTGTCTATGATGACCGATACACGACGCCTGATGCCCTTCTAAGCAAGTTTAATAACGTCGACCCTTCTGTTCGTTTCACCCTAGAGACAGAATCCAATTGTTCCATCCCGTTCCTCGATCTCCGTATATCAAAGGACCCTCTAACTAAACGGTTTGCCTTCAGCATTTATCGCAAGCCAACTACATCCTCCAATCTTATTCATGCTTCCTCTGCACATCCTAGGTCCCACAAATTAGCCGCATTCCGGTACATGATTGACAGAGTTTTAACTATGCCCCTTAACAAGACCGAAAAAGAAAATGAAGTTAAGACTATCCGTTCCTTAGCCCTCTGTAACGGCTACCCTCCCAATCTTGTAACCGGTCTCCTCAAAGACAGGATTCGCCAACTGAAATTCAGCGGACAAAAGCCTCAAAACACCAGTAAGAAGTGGGTCTCTTTTTCGTTTACGGGTGAGTCCATTTACCCATTGGCCAAAATATTTTCAAAACTAGGACTAAATATATCGTTCCGCACCGTCTCAAGCACCCGTCAACTTATCAGAATGAACCTCTCCCCTCCTTCTCCTTCCTTTAATTTCGACGCAAGCGGCGTATACCGCCTAAATTGTATATCATGTGAAAAGTTTTACGTAGGAATGACGAACCGCTCCTTTAGAACAAGATTTGAAGAACACATCCAATCATACGTAAAAGATGACAAGAAATCGAATTACGCTGAACACCTGACGAAAGAGAAACACCCGACCAGGACAATCGATGAAGTCACTGAGATCCTGAAATATTCCAATAACCCAAAAAATACCCCCATACTAGAAGAAGTAGAAATTTATAAATCATTAAACAAACCAGAAAATAATAAGGCACTTTTAAATTCCCAACAATATTTCGACAGCTACCATCTCTTACGCCAGCTGAAAGACTTTTTGTAATTTATCCAATCGACATCTGTAATGTTCCACCAATCACGAAAATTTGCCCTTCAATATGTTATGATTCTTTAAATATCTTGTAAAGTTCGACCAATCACAAATATTTAGCCCTTTAATTTGTTTCTTTGTATTGTTCAACCAATCACATAATTTGGGC
>JAHWFO010053237.1:1986778-1999030 GCA_023313115.1 Rhysida immarginata | reverse complement strand
TCATATAACAATCGATTTATCAAGAAGGAATACATTGTTACTTTCTGTTCATCTTTTATGCATTACTGACATCGGCGCGCGCACGTGAAATCGCTTTGTCGACGCACGATTGCTCAAGTGCTCATAATCTATATTATTCAGTAGCGAAAGAATGGAGCTACTTATTGGTTTTATAATGTCTTAACTGTGTACCCCTTCATAAATTCTACATTTTTGAGGTAGAAGGTTGAAATTCGGATGTAGCTTTCTATGGGCATGTCCATCTGCACTATTTAGTTTGGTTTTGATTGGTACACTGGGGTCGGAATTGCGGGGGTGGGATTCAGAGAGGAAAACATATCTATGAGCTATTTAGGAACGTAAAGGCGTGAAATTCAGTATCCAGATTCCTCTAGGCAAGATCTACATTACTATAAAGTTTAGGCCCAGATGTTCCATTGGGGTCGGATATGCGGGGGTGGTAGTCACGTGGTCTTTAGAACTATGCCAACATATGGCTTGTGATATATCATACGTTCTGAAATGATGAGAAAGGAAAGAAAATATGAGGTTTTTTACATTTTCTACATATTACGTTCGAGAAAATTAATTTTTGATTAAAAAACTTGGGGAAAGGTAAAAACTGCAGACAAAAGGGCTAAAAATAGATGACTTCAGGATCTGCTACTTGCCTTACGCTACTCGGGTGGAGGGGGGATTAATTTTTTTAATAAATGTACAAATGTATTTCTCCTTCACTGCTAAAGCTCCTCCTTGGAATGTTTACAAGATTTTATTAAAATGCGCCCTTGGTCTGTACGTTTATCCGGCCGGCCGTCCGCCGTTTGCACGATAACTTGAAAACGGATTAAATTTTTCAAATTCCGTTTTCAGAAATATGACCATCAAAGTCTTAGCTCGGACGTATCAACTTTTCAGAATTTTTCGTGGACCCCTTCAAGTCGAATTCACGTGCTAAAACAGTGAGTGTAAAGAATACCAAGATAATGGCATGTCATATAACAATCGATTTGTCAAGAAGGAATAGATTGTTACTTTCTGTTCATCATTTAAGCATTACTGACATCGGCGCGCGCACTTTAAATCGCTTTGTCGAAGCGCTCAAGTGCTCATTTCATCTTATTCTCAAGTGCTCATCTCATCTTATTCTCAAGTGCTTATCTTATCTTATCTTATCTTATCTATAATAATAAGCCAGTGAAGTGCCTGTTTGTTTGTCGCTGATAACTTATTGGTTGCTGCCTCCCGTGGAAGCTGTTTGCTATGCCATCTATTGACAAGACGATTCCCTATGTTATCGATAGATGTCCCAGTTGGACATTGTTCGCGGATTACCTAGAAACTTGCAAACGTAGTATATCTCATTAGGTAGAAACTTGCGTAGTATATCTCATCAGGTAGGTTTACCTAAACTTCTATGCTAAATATCCTTTCGCGTAAAGAATTTAAAATTTTGCCCGATTTTGGCAATCATCTGTTTTACATAAAAACTACGTCTTAACTTAATTTTCTTCGTAATTTCTTTTAAGAATGCCTCCTAGAAAATACAGCACTGAAGAAGAGAGAAAAGGAGCAAAAGCTCCACAAAAACGGCTTTCTCGACAAAAAGAAACCACTGACCAGAGAAAGACAAGGCTTGCTTCAGTCGCAGAGCAAAAGCGTATTTCTCGACAAAAAGAAACCACTGAGCAAAGAAAGACAAGGCTTGCTTCAGTCGCAGAGCAAATGCGTCTTTCTCGGCAAAATGAGACTGGTGAGCATAGAGAAACAAGGCTTGCCTCAGATGGAAGACAAAATGAGTCCCTTGAACAAAGGCAAGAGAGAAATGCAAAAAAACGACAGAGCAATGGTGACCGAAACGCAAAAAGGTTTAAAACAGTTTCAAACGGAGAAATTTTAATTTTTGAGCATTCCTGTGGTGACATGAATATTAAATGTGAACACTGTCAGTCCTTAAACTTCAAGTTAGAAACTAATCGATTTGACCGTGGCAAGAAAGGATTTTCTCAATGTTGCAAGTACGGAAACATTGTATTTCCACTAATTGAGAATTATCCACCATTCTTAAATAAATTATTGACTAATCAGCATCCAAGTAGCAAACAGTACATGGATTGCATTCGATCCATTAATAGTTCCTTTGCTTTTGCGTCCATGGGAAACAAACCGATTGACTTGCCTGGACCAGGACTTTAATGCTTTCGACTTCATGGTCAAGTTTACCATCAAACTGGAACTTTGCATTCTTCTGACGGGAAAAGTAAGTTTGCTCAATTATATATACTTGATCCCTCAGAAGCCAGTTCGGCACGTTTAGAATGGAATAAAAGAGTTCCTGAGACCTTACTTAGATCAAAGGCGGTATAATGTCCAACAAGCCAACGAAGTGGCTGTCATATTTGAAAACACTGATGGAGAGCCACCACATGAGCGAGATTTAATAATTTACCCAAAGGCTCAACCTGGACAAACTGAATTAAAGCGAATCAGCACATGGAATCCAAATCTTGACCCAATGATGTATCCTTTACTTTTTCCACGAGGAGAGCAAGGTTGGAAGCCTAAACTTGGCTTAAATAATCCTGGAAAAAATAGATCGCAAATTTCAGAAATGGAATTTTATAGCTATATGTTGTAAGTTCGAGACAACTTTAATCCGCTTATAATGGCAGGAAAATTAACTCAGCAACTCTTTTGTGATTGGTATTGCCGAATGGAATCAGGGCGGCTTTACTACATTAGAACTCACCAAAAGGATCTTGGAACTGAAAAATACAATGGTCTCTCTGACTACTTAATTGGAGAAGACACTGAAGTTCCTGGGAAAAAGATAGTTTTACCATCTTCCTATGAAGGCAGTCCCAGGAACATACAACAATGATTTCAAGATGCAATGTCTATTGTTACAAACTTTGGTAAGCCAGACCTTTTTGTAACAATGACATGTAATCCAATTTGGGATGACATCCAGAATAATTTGAAGAATGGCCAAACAGCTACTAATAGACCTGATATTGTAGCAAGGGTTTTTAACATTAAGTTAAAATCCCTATTAAAAGAATTAAAAGACGGACTCTTTGGCAAAGTCCAAGCAATGGTATATGTCATTGAGTTTCAAAAAAGGGGACTGCCCCACTGTCACATTTTAATAATTTTAAACAGTGAATCAAAGCTAAAAAGTGAGACTGACATTGACAAAATTGTCTGTGCAGAAATTCCAGACAAAGTCAATTCGCCAAGCCTTTTTGAAATTGTAACAAAGCACATGATTCACGGTCCGTGTGGATTAATAAACCCAAACTGCGTCTGCATGGAAAATGGCAAATGTAAAAAGGAGTTTCCTAAAGCATTTGCTACCTTCACAAATAAAGATGTGAATGGATATCCAAAATACAGACGTAGAAGGACGGAGCCTATAATAATTGGCAATAAAGTAATAGATAATTCGTGGATTGTGCCATACAATCCTTATTTACTTTTAAAATACAATTGCCATATAAACGTTTATAAAGGGCATGACTGTGCACGAGTTGAACTGAGAAATCAAAGCAGGACGAGATTTGTAAATTTGTGGACTCACGTTATCTTACGCCCCCGAAGCGGCATGGCGAATATTTGGTTTCAGTATGCACTATCAGAGTCATACAATTTACAGATTACAAGTGCATTTGCCTGATGAGCAGTATGTGTGCTTCAATCCTGAAGATTTACAAGGAGCTGTTCAAAGAGCAGCAAATAAGCACACAAATTTGACTGCTTGGTTTGAATTTAATAAGCACAATGATGAAGCTAAGGAATATTACTATCGTGATATCCCTGAACATTTTGTATACAATGCAAAAGCACCAGGACATTGGTGCCGGCGCCAACGTGGCGGAGACAAAGTAACCGGAAGAATGTACATTGTCAATCCAGCTGATAAAGAACGCTATTGTTTACGGCTTCTTCTTTTACACGTCAAGGGTGCCACTTCTTTTGAATACCTTAAAACATTTAATGAAGTGGAATATTCGACTTTTTATGAAGCGGCAAAGGCTCGCGGTCTTTTAAAAGATGACCAGTTGTGGAAAACAACCCTAGATGAAGCTAAAGAATTTTTGAATTCAAGGCAACTTTGCCATCTTTTTGCATATATATGCAAATTTGCCGACGTTTTTCTTCTGCATTGCTGAATTATGGAATCAGTTCAGGCAACATATGATGGAAAGTTTTTGCCATAAAATCCATCCTCATAATGAACATTTGCCACATTTTAATTGTGAAAATTTTGCACTTCTTGAAGTGCAGAGTGTCTTGCAAGAACACTCCTTAAAATGTTCAAGCTTTGGCTTAAAAGATCCTCCTGCTGATCTTGCTATACAAGAAAATCAATATGATCTGGAGGAAGAGATGGCACTTGCAGAAAGAGATAAAGAAACTCTTAATGCTCAATAGAGGTCAGCGTATGATTTTATTTTAACTGCTTTAGATGCGCCAATCAATAGTGGCAAACTGTTTTTTCTTGACGGTCCTGGAGGATATAGAAAAACATATCTTTATACAACTCTGTTGAGGTATTGCAGAGGAAAACAAATTGTTGTCCTCTCTGCTGCCACAACAGGCGTAGCCGCAAATTTATTACTTGATGGAAAGACAATACACAGTCTTTTTGGATTGCCAATTCCACTAAATGAAACTTCAGTATCTAATATTAAATTAAATACTGACAAAGCAAAGCTTTTAAGAGAAGCAAAGCTCATAATAATTGACGAATGTATACCATGGCTTCAAACCATGCTTTGGATACAACTGACAGGTTGTTTAAAGAAATCATGAAAAATGATTATCCATTTGGAGGAAAAGTTTTACTTCTTGGAGGTGACTTTAGACAATGTCTATCAGTATTGCCTCATGCTCCACACACCGCAATAATACAAAATAGCATAAAATTTGCAAAATCATGGGATTTTTTTAAGAAACTCCCACTGACAATGAACATGAGGTCAAATGACCCCGAGTATAGTGATTGGCTTTTAAAACTTGGAAATGGAACTCTTTCTGATGATAATGGATTGAGTGAAGATGTTGTCGAGATTCCTTTGTCAATGATATGCAAAGATAGTTTAGTGGATTGGGTTTTTGGTAATAAAATCCAGCCTGGAAACATCAGTGAAATTAGTGAAAGGGCGATATTGTGTCCTAAAAATTCTGATGTAGACAAACTAAATGATGATGTCTTAAATATAATAGAAGGGAACGACACGACATATTTAAGTGTTGATTCCGTTGTAGCTGATAATAAAGCGACATATTTTTAAATAGTCTGTCGCCTTCTGGCATGCCACCTCACAAATTGAGGTTAAAGATTGGAGCAATTATTATGCTGTTAAGAAATCTTAACACCAAAAGGGGTTTTTGCAATGGTACAAGACTAGAGGTTCTCCAATTGAAAAATAATCTCATAATAGCTAAGTCTTTGACTGGCTCCTCTAAAGGTGAAATACATGTCATTCCAAGAATTGATTTGCTCCATCTCAAACAAGGTTGCCGTTTCAATTGAGACGTAGACAATTTCCTGTAAAACTTGCCTTTGCTATTACCATCAATAAGTCTCAGGGCCAAACGCTTAAGCGTGTTGGCATTTTTTTACCTGAGCCTGCATTTGGACACGGTCAACTTTATGTTGCCTGTTCAAGAGTTCGTGAAAAAACGGACGTAAAATTAAAAATAATTGATGGCCCTCGGTAAGGCAACCTTAAAAATGATGGAAAGATCTACACAAGAAATGTTGTGTACAAAGAGATCTTTGACATGTGAATTTATAATATCTAGAACAGCGGTCATTTCGTATGACCGCCGGGCTTTCTAGTAGAATATAATGGACTTGTAAACATTACAATAAGTAGTGATGGGCGATACCAAGTTTTTTTAGTAATCGACTACTCGCGATTACTTTTTCGATTACTGGGATAATAAGCCTAAAGGCGGATACACAAGAAATAGAATAAGCAAACTGTGGTAATTAGAAGCTATCGTTTATTACAAATGAAAAAACAGTATCTGTTCTTACAAATCAATATTGGCATTTAGGAGAAGAAACATTTCAACAATTTTTGGTTTGCGACGATTTCTTTTCTTTGAAATCAATTCTCCAGCTTTACTAAATAGCCTATCGGATGGAGTTGAAGTCGTTGGCTCTGCACTTCAGTGGCGTCGCGATAGTTGAGTATCGATTACTTTTCTATAAAAGTTATCGATTACTCGTGATTAATTACTAGTATCGAAAGTATCGATTACTTGTAATCGATTACTCCCATCATTAACAATACGTAATTCACAAGCAGATGACACTGCTCGACTCACAAGGAGACTATTAACTGCGTTCTGTCACATGTTTCTAGCCCTTCAATTATATTGGCCTCTCTTGACGAAAAGAAGCAACATGCTCTGTCGACATATAAATGTTAAAATTTCTTCGAAATATTGGTAAAAATAGCCTTCCATCGCATTTGCATATACTAATCTGGCACTGCTCTTTCCATTTCTTCCAATTTTAGCCATTTTCGCGAAGAATTTAATCAGCACGACAGAAAGCATCCATAATGGCGATCGAGTCAGCTCGGTATAATATAGTGGCTGTAGTTTTTACTGTGATGTTGCCTCGTTGTTACTATCTGCGTCATTCATGCATTGCCTGAGTGTTTCATTGGAGAAGTTCAGAGGGCGCCTATTAACAACATATGACATTTTTTCTATGGGCAAATTATGAAATAGCATGTCTCTTTATTGAAGGTCTCTTGTATAAACAACATACTCCAAAGCTTTGCAACGGCAAAAGATTGTGAAAGGTTTCAAGCAAAATTTAATAGAAGCAGTTGTTCTTACGGGATGTGCCCAAGGCTGAGAGGTTTTCAATTCAAGAATGCTAATTATTGCCAACAATGTTCCATTTCTATTCAAGCGAATACAATCTCCAGTCAGATTTGCTTTCGAGGCCGATCACTTAAAAAAGCTGAAAATTAGTAGGGAAAGTCGAAACAACTTTTCTTTATACCAGTTTTGCCAGAAAAATTTATTTACCAACGCAAACCAGTTACAACAGAACTCCAAGACATGTGAGAACAGGACGTGTGGAAGAGGAGATACTGCAACGGTTTGCAGAGGATTCCTCAACAAGCACCCGTGCAGTCGCACATGCTGTGAGGACCAGTCAAACAATTGTCTGGAACGTCATGCATGACAATGGGCAACATCCATACACGAACAGGCTGTGCAGGAAACAAAGTGCGTCTAAAAGGTTCGGTGAATGGAAGCATAAAACCAAAAAAAAGCATGGAAACAAAATACCTTTATTCACCCTCAAAGTAACATTCGTTGGACACAATATACTTTTAACCTCGTTGATAAAGCTGCTGGAATGAGTCAGCGAAGGCCTCTTTTGGGATCGATCGAAGCACTGATGTCACACGTCATCGTATGTCTGGTATGTATGCAAAACGTTTGCCCTTCAGGAACCCCTTGAGGCGAGGGAACAAAAAGAATTCTTGCAGGCATAAGATCAGGCGAGTACGGTGGATATGCGATAACAGTTACACCGCGTTGGGCCAAGAAGTTGCGTACCAGGGTCACGGTATGCGGGTGTGCGTTGTCATACAATAGACTGTGCTTTCCACTCATGTACACCTGTGGGCGAACATGTTCCGTACATCTGGAACAACACTGCATGCGTTTCTGTGGCCATTTTTCCCAATTAGTAACAAAACTTCATGTTTTTCCATTCCTCCATTTCCATTTGACGTGGGTTTTCACACATGCCGTTCGACTGCCCGTAACAGACTAATCTATGTAGGTTTCTTGTGCTCCTTGCTACGTGTCATCTCTCCATTGGTCTCTCCATGCGCATGCGCGTGGACGCATTTTTACCTCACGTTTCTTTTGAGATATCCATCCATTCACCGAACTTTTTAGACGCACCTTTTATAATGAAAAACATTAAACATAACGACGTCAAATTTGCAATGGATATTCTTTAATCAATGCAACATCTACAATAACTATTCAACGTGCCCCCCTTTCTCCTGCTCGCACAAACGAACGCGACAGCACATTTTATTGGAAATGCATTGCAGCATGTCCTCCGGATTGGCGCGGATTTCTGAGCGAATGTTTGCTGTCTAGAATGTGCGGATTTTTGGCATACGCCTGACCTTTTAAATAGCCCCACAGGAAATCATCCGGGGAAGTCAAGTCCGGTGCACAAGGTGGCCAAATTTCCTTCGAAATATTCTACCCTCAAAAGCAGATTGCACTCATTCCATTGAGATTCAGCCTGTGTTAGCTGTAGCTCCGTCCTGTTGATAATAACCTTGTTTGCATTCATTAACATCTAACTGCTCTACAAATTGTTCGAAGGTGTTGCAATAATGTTCCGCATTATCAGTGATGCAACGCATTTCCAAGAATATGTGCCGTCGCGTTCGTTTGTGCAAGCAGGAAAATGGGGGACAATTTGAAAATTTACTGTAGGCTCAATCAGTGTCGCATTGATTAAAGAATTTCCACTGCATATTTGACGTCGGTATGTTAATATTTTTCATCTTTTGGATCATCCTGTATTATCAAGTATAAGTATGAATTCATGAGTACAAATATAAATTATCTTATGAAATTCTTTATACTTACCTCTATTTTTTCCAAAATGCCATTAATGGTAGTGTATGCCTCATCATCAGTTGTCAGTGTCCACAATTGCTCTGCATTTAGAAATTTTGGTTTAGTCACTTTAGAATTTATAAAGTCTGCTATTGTAAGATTTTCACAATTTTTGAGCTTCATTTTTTTTGTATATAATCTTTTCCATATGTTCAATAATTTACTGTCACCACACACCAAGATCACAGGATATTGAATACTAGAATTAACCTGTGCAGTAACTACATTGTTGACCGGATAAGATAAATAATACAGTGTTTTTTCATATACATGATAGGATACCCAAAGTAATAACAATGTATTAATAATTAGCAGTAACTTTTTTTTCTTCAAAATGCCGTAAGATGCTATAATTTCTTCACAAAACGAGTTCTTTGAAGATCGTGTTGTTTCCGTTCTGAATATTTTTTCAGCTTTCATTAGAAGGGGATCTCTCTTTGAAAATTTCTTTTTTCCTGCAGTGAAATTCTTCAAAGATAAATTAAACAATTCTGCGATTGAGAGCAAAGAAAGGCCTAAGTAGAGCCCGAAATTACCGCCCCAATCACATATTAAAGATATTAGATCATATGAAAATCTTTCAGAAACATGAGTGACTATATTGCTAAACATGGCCAAATATATTTTAAATGTAGGGGCCGAAGAATAAAATATTTCACTGGTAAGTGAAATCATTTGAAAACTACATCGCATTAAACATCCACATTGATTAATGTCCAGTTTGGCATTTTCCCAGTAAAGATCAGCATAGACTGATGCCGTGTAGTTTGAGCTGACACAGTAAGGAAGTGTCGATTTCGAATCCGTCATGAATGGAAACCTTTAAAAATATTTATATAAAAATATTAAATATTTGGAAAATATGACGGATGATAGTATGATAAATACGTTATTCATTATACAGGGTGAGTTAAAAGCCGTTGGACACTTTCCTATCTTGATTACCAAAGTAGTTACGCAAATTCTAATACAGGGAATGAATAGGAACTTGAGGGTGTTCTATCTGATGGAGCACCTTTCATCATCTCAAATACGCAAATTAAGACACATCCAAATTCTATCTCGAAAACCGTAAGAGATACACAAAAAATTCCAATTGCACATTTGTTCAACAGCAAATTCCAAACACAACAAAAAAAAAAGTTCACCAAAATCCGATGAGCGGATCACCCGCAATCCTCATTGCAAGCTCTGCAACATTAAAAGCTTGATTCCTGTCAAGATTGAGGCAAGGAATGAGTGGCCATATGAGGAAACAAGAGCAACAGAGTCCAAAGGTCCTAGGTTCAAGTCTCGGAACTAACTACGGAGTGTTTTTTCCTTCTGAATGCCATTTGCCAAGCATGCAGATTATTTCATGCACCATCCTCATCCTGTTCTGAAAGTTCCACAATTTACCATAATATAAAGTCACCAGTTTCCTGTGCAATTGGCATAAAAAGGCATGTTGAAGCTGAGAAAAGATCAGACAAAAGCAAGATGACACAGTACACTAACTAGGAAATGATCAACATGGGCCCTCTGCTTTGTTGAGGCGAGGCAAAATTATCACGCAACAACCAGGCATCGTTGAAATGTTGTGCGTAATTATGCTATGGTGCAAGTGGAACTCACATCTGGATTGATGGAAAGACTTACTTTCTATCAGATGACTGTTTGTAAGCAACAAACAGTAGAAGAGCCAATTGTCCTGTTGCAGAGCTTGCAATGAGTATTGTGGGTGATCCGCTCATCGGATTTTGGTGAACTTTTTTTTTGTTTTGTTTGGAATTTGCTGTTAAACAAATGTGCAATTGGAATTTTTTGTGCATCTCTTACAGTTTTCGAGATAGAATTTGGATGTATCCTAATTTGCATATTTGAGATGATGAAAGGTGCTCCATCAAATAGAGCACCCTCAAGTTCCTATTCATTCCCTGTATTGGAATTTGCGTAACTACATTAGTATCCAAGATAGGAAGGTGTCCAACGACTTTTGACTCATCCTGTATTATAAAGGCAATACTATGAAAAAAATACTTTAAAAGAGACAAAACTTGACTCCGAAAAAAAATAGGATTTGAAAAAAAAAAAAAAAAAAAAAAAATTTAAACAAAAAAAAAATATAAATTAAAAAAAAAAAAAAAAAAAAAAAAGAGTTCAATTCATCAGAGTTCTCAAGAAGCAGCGACATGCAAACCTACTTCATATAATGAAGAAGAACCACAAAGTTGGAAGTGAATTTAAAACTATGGGCCAAGTGAGACCATCTTTTAATTTCAAATTTATTCACAGTAAAAGAACTTCAAATTTATTCAAATAACCGGTGTAAAGAACGTTTGAATATAGGAGACAAGATATTAAATGTGACAGAAGGAAGAGGGCAGACGGAATTAATTATGTCAATATTATAACGTCTCTTTGTTCCCCCCCCCTCCCCTCAAATGAAGGAAAAACAATTAGAAAAGCAAAATATAGTTAAAAGATATTTTTATTAGATAATTTCGTTCAAGATTATTATAAGTTAATTCGTTGGATAATGCGACAATGTTTTTTGTTTGGTTTTTTTTTTTGGAGGGGATAAAAATTTTCACTTGACCTTGCAAAAGAATTAAAAAGAAATAAGAAAAGAAATAAATGTAAAAATAAAAGACGAAAACGATATTTCTCGTAAATAACTCTTGAACTAATTGTGACTCCGAAACCTCTATTTAGTTTTAAGTTAAAGAGTCACTCTAATGAAATGCGACCTACTTATTGTGACTCCTAGAATGACAAAATTTTTATCTAAAATCTTAGAGTGATACATTGTATACCTGCTCGGAAACTTTCATTTATCAGGTCGGTGCATATCAAATGTCGGATTGCAGAGGACACCTTCACACGTGCTATTCGAAATAGTCCCCATTGCAATCCAAACATTGTCGCCAACGATTTGGCAGCTTGCCGAGCCCTCTCCGATAGAATCCATGGTCACGGGACTCAATAAACTCCCGGAATGCGTTTTCGACGTCTGCTTGGGTTAGGAATGCTTTCCTCCGGAGAAAATTGTCCAGGCTCTGGAAAAGATGGTAGTCGGTAGGGGAGAAGTCCGGAGAGTACGGAGGGTGTGGAAGCACATCGTACCCCAGAGTCTGTGGCGCTGCACGGTCGTTCGTGCAATGTGCGGACGCGCGTTGTCACACAGCAGAAGGACGCCTTTGCGATGCACAAGTACAGGCTGTTGTTGACACAGTTTTGTGTGCATACGATGCAGTTCACGACAGTAGGTCGCAGCGGTGATCGTCTTCCCCTGCTGCAGGAAGCTGTAATGCACTTCACTATGGATGTTCCACCAAACTGTTCATGTAGGACCCATTTGTCTTGCTTTTCACCTTGCCGATGCTCCTAAGGTGTCTACTTCTACAGATCGGATTCGAAATGCTAAATATGCAATCGTGTTCTATCGGGGAAAACAATACAATTCTACCTGACATCGAGAAAATTGTCACATTAAAACGAAGGAAATAAAATGGTAAACTGCCTCGTGGGTTTGTTTTTTTTTTTTGGTTTTTTTTTTTTTTTTTTTTTTTTTTTTTTTTT
>JAHWFO010053237.1:1953796-1986378 GCA_023313115.1 Rhysida immarginata | reverse complement strand
TTTTTTTTTTTTTTTTTTTTTTTTTTTTTACAATGTCGAATTGATAATTAGCTGCCCGCGGACAGAAATCTTGGACAGCCCTGTACTAGATCCTAGTTTTTCGGATTCGCTATTCGTCAATCCACAATCCGATTCTCGTCCCTACCATGAAGGGACTCTTCTCTGGATGACTTAAGAGGTTCATCAGGCTTCTTTCCTACTTCAGTGTACCTCATTTGGTTTACTTTTTGGGCGAGCGTATAAAGTGGGCTAAAGGCTCCAGGACCACTCGTACTACTTTTTTCACTACACTGATTGTCAATTGTCGATTATTCCTTTCATAACTTCAGGATAATTCTCTAATATTCCATTTGCTTTTAGAGAATTATCCTCTTTGCTTTGATAAAGGATAGTCTCTATCCGAAACGTCAGCTTTTTATTTTGATTTTGATTTTATCTATTATTTTTTAATTATTATTTTTGTTTATTATATTCTTATTTTTTATTCATTTTGTATTTTTAATTAAAAACTATTATTCTCATATTATGTTGAGAATTAAGATCCTACGATTCTATACACGTGGTATTTGTGTGTTAACCCTAAGTTCTTTAGCACTTACGTTAAGATTGACAGATCTTAAGTTTACTTATCAATTTACTTTATAGCTAGTTAAGTTAATTAGCATAATCATCCTTTATTTTTACTTTATTGCAATAAATTACATTTACCATTAAATCTTGTACCCGCCTTATGTCATTTCAAGACTTCCAGTGTGCAATACTATTGCTAAAATTTACACATGACACTCCTTTAAAAATAAGTGACTAAAAGTGATAAAAGTGAGTTGTTCTGAGGCAAGCAGGAAGGAGCAAAAAGAAGGGGGTTTGTTCGTCTTAATTTTCCGTTCGTTCTTTCCTTCAGGAAAGTTACTAATAGTCTCAACTGAATTATTTAAACAACACCTTTACACACCCTTCTGTTCGTTGGGTTGATGTTCCAGTGACTAATCCGACTAGTGTAGATTGCCGTGTCGCTCGAAGGTCGCCTCGTAGCTTTCCTAGCACCGGCCGATGTTCGCTGTCTCTGTCGTTTGTTGCGTGTAGGCCCCAATCGCCGTTTCTCGATGATTATTCACTCTTTTGCCGTACCGTACAATTAGGTATTGGAAACCTGCCGGCGCTTTTGACCATTAATCCCGCAATGTCTGCTTCCGTCACCCGCCACGAAACACTATCTCGCCTCGCGCAGCTTGTGGCAGTGGCTCCGCCCGCTGCTCGTTGATGCTGTCCATTCGCCGCTGGCCGTTCTCAGCACCCTTCTGTATCTATGTTGTCGCTTTCACTTTCTTGCTCCACGAACGTTGTCACCAAGCACGATTGCTTGCGATAGGTATACATTGCCGAAGACCTATTATGCGCCTTTAAAGGAATTAACATAACAGTTCTTTAGAAGTGTGCATACGTCTTTTATGCTTCCTTTCATGTCAGCATCTCTTCTTTCTTTTTTCACGTGATCATTTCTCTCCACTCCCGCTCGCTCCCTGCTGCCCCTTGAGCTCCCATTGTTGGTGCTTTTCTGCATCACTCCTTTCCTGTATCATCCTTTCCCTCACATCAAGCACTTTGCTTTGTATAAAGGCGGGTTTTCAAAGTCGTGTTGTCTGCATTTGCGTGCGCATGCGTACGTATGTGTTTGAAGGTCAACAATCAGATCTCATTGCACATCAACGGATCGCTCACGCACTAGAGTTCCCTCGAAGTCAACTTTTCAATCCGTACGGATGCGTTAAAAGAGTTCGAAATACGTATATGCGGAAAAGAATCTAGTTGTGGACAAGAGGTTGTTGTCTTATGATTATGATTAAAAAATTACGGTTTAAAAAACACGTGGCGTTTTTTACACAAAACAAATACAGCTATAAATCCCTTCCTCTCCTTAATCCCTATCCCTACTGGCATGACGTCATAGCTTAAGATGTGATTTAGCGCCTTGGCCTTCTTTCAGGGGGTGTTGGTATTAGACACTAATATGGAGTGATGTGATGCCATGTTGGGCAGTGTGACTTGGAAACAGAATGGAATGGGGCTTTAGTCGGTAGAAAAGTATGCAGTTCTTCAGAAAACGTCCCAACCCGGGACATTTCCTGACCTTTCGGGGACGCCGGGACGGGTGATGCGAAAATAGGGACGGTCCCGGGTAAAGCGGGACGTCTGGTCACCGTAGTTAAACGGATCACATGACAAAATCCACCAATCATACAGCTTTCAACATTTTCATGAAAATGGAGACTCCCGATGTGCGAAGACGAATTTCTACAGATGCAGTTCTAGAAGTAGAAACTTATCCAGTTCTTTATGATTCAAAAAAATTCTCGATATAAAGACACGGAATATTAAATCTGTACAATTTTTGCTCCACAATTTGCAGCAACTCATCATACACTTCCGGAGACATCGCAAGGTAATTTTGAAAGGAGTCTCGCTCGTGGAGTCTCTTTTATGTAGTAGATTTCTAAACTCGCCCTTGTTCGCTCGATTTTGAAGTAAAGGGCCAACCCACCAGGAGAGTGTTGGTTCATTCAGCCCAGAAGGCGATGACGTCATCTCTGAATGGCAGGGAGCGCATGGGGCAGGTTGCTCTGAGCCTCTGAGCTCATCGAGGGTGAGAGAAGTGAGGCGCTCCGCTCAAGATGAGAGATTTTGTTCAGAAAATTAGTATCTAAAATACTAACCATTTAATAACTACAATAAGATTTTTAGCATAAACTTGGATTAACCTAATCCTATTGTGAGTAATTATGCAGATAACGGCCTCCAGCTCAATTTGCGTTTTTCGCTGCTTTCTTTCGCTTTTCGAACTAAGTCTTGGGTTCCTGCCTTTCTTGAAGGGTGGACGAAATATTCCATTTTTATTTTTGGTAGGGTATGTGTGTTTTTCTGATGGTAGGCCAACTCTTACTACTCTCGAATATCGAATTTGCCATCAACAACGGTACAGTTTGAAAACTTGAAAGCAATTGAAACAACACAACAGGATGCTTGATGGCCAACAACTTTACATCATGTCAGATCAACTGCTTTAGCAGATATCACAAATTTTGGATTAGCTTAACGTTGGTTGAACCCGTAACTTAAAATAAAGAAAAGTAAAAATTTTTAATTTTATATTTTATCAAAGGTGTTTATGTATTAATTTAGACTTTTTTATCTGATCATATGAATTTTATGATACAAACAAGTTTGCTTTTCCAAATAATAACAAGCATCAGTGAAAATGTTTCTTGTGATTCCAATAAATTATCACATAAAAAAACAATTGTGTTTGTATACTTGTTACATAATTATCTTCACTTCTCAGCTTAATGAAAAATCACCATTATTCATTATTGCATATTTATGTTAACTTTTATTTTCCATATTAAGCACAATTAATAAATTGCCTATGTAACTCAAATTTTGTGCACGTAAAAAACCGGATACTCTTGTCTGTAAAATTAAAGGCTTTAGTAAAATTTTATAATTCCTGTAATTTAAATTTTCAATGATAAAACTCGTTAAACTGAACCATAAAACTAAACTATTTCATTAATAATTCACAATCAAAAAGTCAGTTCAACCAAAGATATATATATATTTTTAAGTTACAATAAGTACAATAGGATTAGGTTAATATATTAACCGCGCTTACATTGTATAGTAAAATAGTTATTCACTGGATAATATTTTGGATATTAAGTTTCTAAACAAACTCTTATTTTTAAACGAAACGCCTCACAAGTTCTGATTTTTAAACTCTTATTTTTAAACTTTTTAACTTTTTAAACTCTTATTTTTAAACTTTTAAACTCTTATTTTTAAACGAAACAAGTTGTTCCAATTGTGAATTACTAATAGTTAATGCGGGTCTTATTTTTAATAAATACATTCAAAAATGAATTGAAATGGTTCAACGGTACATTCCCACAAGCCTCCCACTTTGACATGAAAATAAAGAAAAAGAAAAAAAAAACCAAAAAAATTTTTTTTAGGGGGGAGGGGGGGGGGGGGCGGCATAAAAAACCTTTATAACTCAAGAATCACTGGCTAATCAGAGCTATACAATTCATTAACAAATATTCCTCTCAGAGAAAGGAGTCCGCAAATGTCAAATTGATTGTCTTTGGTTCGCATACTAGCGAATGCCGCAACCATTTCTTCATTTATAGAAAACAATGAATACACTATTTCTCAAAAGGCTTCAGCAATTTTGATCAAAATACTTCATGTTTTATTTGGTTCTGTTATTTGTCGTTTCGTAGGAGTTAGCCGCACATAGTATAAACGGATTTTTTATTTCAAAATTTCATTATATCTTCTCGAATTATGAATTCTTAAGTCAATTTCAGAAGAAAAAAATTTTGAGATTGCTCGCTCTTTCGAAGGATAAAACTCGTTAGACTGAACGAGACCTTTAAACCTTTACTAATACATAATATACAATAGGATTAGCTTAATCCATTAGACACAGTTATGGTAAAATAGTTATTCATTGAATAGTTTTTAGATACTAAATTTCTGAACAAAATCTCTCATCTTTGAATTTAGCGCCTCACTTCTATCACCCTCCTCGATGAGCTGAGAGGATTGAGCAACTTGCCCCATGCGCGCGCTGCCGCTCAGAGATGACGTCATCGCCTTCTGGGCGGAATGAACTAACACTCTCCACCCACCATCGTCTTTTACTTCTTCGTCTTCTTTTATGTCTCCGATACAATGCCAATAACAGAATATCTACGTTGATATTTTCAAGGATATTCATTTTATCTATTTTCTAATAAAACGCATAACCGCACACAATGTAGCTATGAAAACGGGGCTTGCGTGAACGTATACAGATGCATGCAATGTATACGCACGAAAACGCAGGTAACGCGTCTTTGAAATTCTTTAGGGTCGTACAAATGAAAACGAAAATTTGTGTGGAAAAAAAAGACGACGTGTAGGGTCGTAAGTTTGTGTTTTCAACAATTGCGAAAGCCCACGTACAAATTGAACAATAGTTGCAAGTGCCGCATCACGTGAGAAAGAACGATAGCTCGCGCTTTCGTCCAAACAAGCAATCGCAAACAAATTAGTCAAATCGCGAAAAAATCAAAAGCAATCGCAAACAGCACGGGGAAGGTGATGTTGACCGTGATTTTTGATCGCAATGGCCCCATTTTACCGGACTTTCTTGAAAAAAGCACCACAGTTAACCCAGCACGATATGGGGAAATATTGAAGGCACTGCGCGAGGCCATCAAATGCAAGTGTCCTGGACTTCTTACAGAAGGAGTGCTTCTTCTCCACGACAACGCGCGTCCTCACACCACCAAAGCAACGGTAGACCTCATCAAAAAGTTCAACAGGGAAGCAATGCAGCATCCACCTTATAGCCCTGACTTATCCCCATATGACTTTCACGTGTTTGGGGATCTCAAGAAACATCTGAAAGGCCGCAGATTTCAGTCGGACGATGAAATGAAGGAAGAGGTTTTGGAATGGTTCCAAACGCAACCGAAAGACTTCTTCCATAAAGGAATTACACTCCTTGTTACACAGTGGGATAAATGCCTTAACGCATTTGGAGAGTATTTTTAAAATCCTTGTATACACTTTGGATAAAATAAATACTTTTTGTTTTCATTTGTACGACTCTTATACTGTTATTTCTCCACATAATCTCACTGTACATTAAGATACTTTTCCCATCGTTTCACAAACCCCTCAAAGCCAGCAAGATAAAACTCCCAGCACCTTGTACTCTAATCATAAAATGAATGAATAATGAAAGGTTTTGATAGTATGTCAATTAAATGTTTTAATAATAAATGGCATTGCTGTCATTACACCCAATCGTGGCATTTTCGAAATGTCACAGTCTGACAGCAATGCATGTAAAGTTTGTAAACGACCTTTTGTGACACACTGTATTACAGAAAACTCGCAGATAAGTTTTTTATAATTTATCAAATCTTTATTCGTTCATATTACTGGACGGAAGACAAGGAATTAATCTGGTCATGGAGCAGCTCAACCCAAGTCCGCATTTTACTTTTATTTAAAACTTACTTAAATTTATTTATTTAAACTATATTGAAAATTACGTATTAAACTTACTTGCAAGGTAAATTTTCGAATAATTTCTCAAAGCATCTATTAAGACATGCAAAATGAGTAGTATCATCTGTGCATGGTCGTTTGTATGTATTCTTGAAGTCATACTATAAAATATTTGAAATTAAAAAATATCTTAGAACAGTATTCATATATTATGCAGTAATTTCTTGTCTGTATTTTATTCATAAATTATGATATTAATTAATGTATTTTCTGAAATTAAGTTCGTAATTTTCGTTTTTTCACTCATTTAGGGTCAGAATTATTTTTTTATTTATTATTATATTATTCCATTACTCCTTTAATTTAAATAAATTTTTATTTGACCGTAGAGTTGTTCTCTACTCTCGAATTGTATAATTTTTGCCAGGGAATAAATGTTTGTTTTTTTATAGATTTTAGAGATGGATGGTTGAGTATAAGCTTACACTATTTAAGAGTGACAAATCTGCAATTAAGTCACTACAGAGAATTTGACGCGTCACATGAATGGCCTTCACTTTTCAGATTTAATGACTGGTAAAGAAACAAAAGTAGCATTTTATTCATTTTAGTTGTAATCTATATTATTATTTGTTCAAAATTTACCGAACGACAAAGCTTTTTGTGAGTACTCTTGTTAATTGAATTTGTGTTCCGTAATGGTCGTAATAATATTATGTTATTATAGTTATAATATTTGTGTTCATCATATTTAAGATCGCCTGAATTGTGGAATTCAAATGCTCCTTTGCCATAGCCCTTGAAAATGTATTTGTAGATGTATGAAATTGGGCAAGAATTCCTGAAGTAGGCCCTTCAAAAGCAAACATGTGAAATTTAAAACTTTTATTATAATTTGGTAGTACTTAATGGAGTATTAAAATTCCCAAAATATTTTTTATAAATTTCAATTTGTTAAAAAGTTATAAACAAATACATTTTTTTTGGTACTTTTTGTTTAAAAAGTCATATCTCAAGCAAATTTTATCAAATCTCTTTGAAATTTTAAAGATAACAAGTAACACGTATATAGGGTTATAGACAAAGTCGACCTAGATATTTAAGGACGTTGTTAGGACCGATAGGTACTTATGTTTTCACAATGTGCGTCCGCCCGTCTGTCCATCCGTCTGTCTGTCTGTTGGTGCTCTAGCGTTCGAACGCTTCCGAATTTTTGACTTCGTTTTTGCCATTCGACAACTTAGGGAAAACGAAAGACTGGGATTTTTTTCGCCATCAGGAAAAAAATCGGTGAACAATTTCCGGTTCAAAAGGTCACAAAGAAAACAAGGGACCACGATTTTCACTATACAATTCCATGTATAAATGGCCTTTGCACTGCCAAATACTGTCCTCTCTTTGGCATTCCATACCTAAAGCAGAGAAAGGGCTTGTGAATTAAGTGAAGACACGTGATGGTCTTCCTGGATGGTCAATATCAGTCAAAACTGGTTCAAGGGTGTGTGGTTTGGTGGTACCATTATCGTCCACTGGAAAATTTCTATGGTAAGATATGGCATGTATTATATCAAATAGCTTGGAATAACATGGCATGGTTGAATATTAACGAAAAATTAATTATATTCGAAATTGGTTCAATGGAGTGTGGTTTAATGGATCCATTATGGTTCACTGGAATTTTCAATGCTAAGATATGGCATGTAATATATCAAACAACTTGGAAAGATGTATCATGAATGCATATAACGTAAAATTAATGATAGTCGAAATTGGTTCAAAGGAACCTGGATTTAGTGGAACCATTTTGGTTCACTGGAACTTTAAATGCTTAGATATGGCATATAATAAATCAAACAACTTGGAATGCGTGTTATGAATGAATATACCGTAAAATTAATGATAGTCGAAATTGATTCCACGGCAGCTGGTTTAGGGACACCATTATGGTTCATTGGAACATTTAATTGTCAGATCAGTTTTCAGTGGCGAGACGAAGTCAAGCCAAGAGAAGCGACCAGACTAAGTCGAACACGCATTTACAGCAACAGCGAGCGGGATTAGTAGAAGGGTGGGTGGAAAAACGGAGACATACCTTCCCTCCTTCTAGGCAATTTTTTAACCGGTCCCGAATGTTCGAGAGGCAGGGCAGACGAAGCTCATTGGCTGCTAGCTTTAAGATGCAAAGCGGGCTAATTAAAAAGCCAAATAAAATAGGCAGCCAGAGCAAGAATCGGGGCACATTGCAATTTTCCCGAGATGAGCAGACTTTGATGTTATAGTGATCAGTGAATAGTGTTAGTATTTGTGAGTGACTTTAATTCCTGGACTTGTAAATTATTCACGCCGCAACCAGCCATCCAACGCGTGCGTGAATAACTTTGTGACTTTGAGTGACCCTCCCCCCGGCGAACCCCGGGGAGGTTTCACCCCCCCCCCCGAACTTCTCTTTTGTGACTTTAATTTTACAATGGACCAAATGGTCATGTTAATGGCGAACGGGCCTTTTTCCGTCGCCACGTTCATGAAGGCGCTGTACGCCAAATCCGGAGTACCGCCTGTTTTAGCTTCAGAAGACCCTTCCATCTACGGAGTTGAGAATGCTCTGCAAATCAAGTGCTATTGCGGATCGCATCGTCGATGTGGAGTGCGTGAAAGTTGGCAACACCACCGTCAACTTTTATCACGCGGACCCTGGCCACCTCACAGTCACGTCAGGGGAATTTGGCCGTTATTGTCCACGGCTTATATCCAAAATTTTATGTCGGAGTTTGGGGAAGTGCTCGGTATTTATCGTCCCGAGCACGCATATACTCCCCGACTCCAGAACGGCGACATATATTTAGAAATGAGGCTGGACAAGGACATTCCAGATTCCCTTATTTTACATGGAGAACGTGTCTTCGTGTACTATAAGGGGATGAGGCAGTGCTGTTGGTACTGCAAAAAATCTTCTCATATCAGGAGAAATTGCCCTCTGCTGAAAAAGTGTGTGAAATGTTCCCGCTTGGTGGGCAGATACCATCGTTGCCCGGAGAAGATTGACAGCAGTTCAGCAGCAGTTACATCAACGCCTCATCCGTCACCGAAGATGACAGGATGCAGAGTCACAACGACCGGCCCGGCCCGTACCTTCTCCACGTACGTCGCGGGCCGCTTCACCTGAGCCATCTTTGCCTCCACTACCAACTGAAGACGAGCAGGGATTAGTGCCGCCATCATTACTCTCTCTGTGTTCAGAGGTTGCTGAGGATACGTCCATGCTTCAGCCATCAAGCGACGTCGTGATGGATGAAGAAGTGGTCTCTGCAGAGGAAGACATCGAAGCCCCATTGGGTGATGTTTCGACGCCTTTGGAGGAGGAATTACCAGCTCTCCCTCCTCCGTCTTTACCAGCGTCGCAGCCAGTGGGAATCACCCGTCTTCCTGCAGCGTGTCATCTTCGGCTCCAACGGCGATCTCCACATCGACGCAGCCGGAAGGGCGTACGGAGAGCAAGTCTCCCCGTAAAAAGAAGGCATCATCATCGTCCGAGAGGGACGGCAGTGTGAGTAGCCGCCAAAGTTCCTCTCATCGGACGCGCTCACCGCTTCGAAGGACTGCTGAGCCATATTCGTCGTCGAAGACGGACCAGCCTCCATCGAAGTTAGGTCAGCCTCTTCCACTTAAATCCTCTGAATGAAGGTCATCTCGCTGAACATGCGTTCCCTGGGTTCCCATTTTAAGCAATCGGTACTATTAACTTTTATTGCTCTGTACAGGCCAGATATCTTTCTTCTGCAGGAAGTTAAATTAGCTTCCACGCAGAACTGTTATAATCTATCTGGCCTTCGCAGTCAATTTCCTAGTGCGCAATTCTTCATAAACTCATCTTCACCTGTTGGACAAGGAATTATTATAATCATCTTTAACCCTTCCCTTCAGGTTTCGAACTGTATTTTTGATTGCGAGTGCAGAGTACTTTCGTTAGACATTTTATAATCAGGTGTGACTTTCCGATTGCTCAACGTATATGCGCGGTGTGGAAGAGCAGAGAAACAAACATTTTTCGACGATATTAGCTGTTATTTGTGTTGTACTCTTCCTGTGGTGACTGCTGGCGACTTCAACTGCCATGCAGACGATGATAACTTTTCGTCTGGACATGTGCATCATTTATGTCAACAAAATGCATTATTCGATCTATGGACACACCAGTCACAAAGTAATCATCCGGAGTTCACTTACCATCAAGGACCCCTTGTGTCATCTAGACTCGACCTATTTTTGATCGATAATGCTTTTGCTGGCTCACCTGGACAGATGGAGGTTATTCCTTGTTCTATCTCTGACCACAGTGCCATCATGTGGTCATGGAAACCTCCATCTTCAGCTTGTGCCGCAGGTAGTGCTTCAAATAAAAACTGGTTCCTGAACGTTTCTCTGCCCGACAACAAGGAATACTGGGGAATGTTTGTTCAGTTTGTGGAAAAGCATCTCCACAATGTCTCCTACTCTTGCTTCGTGGCTTGTTTTCAAAGACAAAATCAAACGATGTTTAGGAAGATTGGGATTGATGCTGGGAGGCGCCGCCGTCGTCATCTCCTTATGCTCCAAGAAATTCTCCGGCTCCTCCGAAATTCCACCCCTAAGGAGGAGTTTGCGACCGATATTCGTCAGGTGAAGAGCGAAATCAACGCTCTGATGATCCGAAATGCATCTGGCGCAGCGCTCAGAGCCAAACTTACCTGGGCTGCTGACGTCAGAAAATGTCATCGGCGGCATTCGCTGAGGAGAGACGACGAGCCAGCGTCAAGAAATGTCGCCGCTTAGTTTTGGAAGGTAGGGAAGTGGATGCTGATTCTGATATCTTATCAGCGTTCCACTCCCACTTTTCATCTGTCTTTAGCAACCCAATCTTCCCATCAGATGCCGCGGACAATTGGATTGAGTCACTACGACCTTTTTCAGAGGCTTCCGATGCCTTCATTACACGTCCCTTCACCGAAGACGAAGTCAAAAAGTTCCTGTCAGCGGACGGCCGTCATCAGTCCAGCCCGCGTATGGATGGCATTCCATATTCTTTTTACAATGCGACACGGAAACTTCTTGGCCCTTTCTTGGATCAAGTGCTGAATTCAATCATCAAAGATCCTTCCTCCATCATATCAGAGTTCACTGTGGGGAAAATCTTCCTGCTCCCTAAAGTGCCGAGTCCAGAGCTCGTCACCCAGTGGAGGCCTATAACCCTTCTTAACACGGATTATAAGGTCTTCACTGGTGTCTTCCAATCAAGACTTAAAATCTACGCCGATGAGTTCATCAACCCCGGACAATCCTGCTCTATTCCATCTCGCAGGATGTCGGACAATTTAATCACTATTCGGTGCGTGATGGAGGAAGCCAGTGCACGCCATCAAACTCTAGCTGTGTTAAGCCTTGACCAGGAGAAGGCGTTTGACAAAGTAAATCACATATTTCTTTTTAAAGTGTTTCGTCATCTTCGTCTTCGGGCTTTCGCTACGATGATTTCCGCTCTCTACGATTCGGCCACATTATGCGTGGCGATTAATGGTTTCACATCTTCCACCTTCGAACTCTTAAAAGGTGTCAGGCAGGGGTGTCCATTATCCCCCCTCCCGTACATTTTTTACCTGGAGCCTTTACTACAGTTTTTGAATCGCCACCAAGATGTTCGAAGATATGATCTGCCAGCCGCATCCATAAACATCAGGAAACTGGCTTATGCGGATGACGTAGTGCTTTTTGCGTCCGATTCATATTCCTTGAGCATCTATAAAGAGACCTTTGCGGAGTTTGGAGAAGTGCTCGGTATTTATCGTTCCGAGCACGCAGATATTCCCCGACTCCAGAACAGCGACATATATTTCGATATGAGGCTGGACAAGGACATTCCAGATTCTCTTATTTTACATGGAGAACATGTCTTCGTGTACTATAAGGGGATGAGGCAGTGCTGTTGGTACTGCAAGAAATCTTCTCATGTCAGGAGAGATTGCCCTCTCCTGAAAAAGTATGTGAAATGTTCACGCTTGGTGGGCAGATACCATCATTGCCCGGAGAAGATTGACAGCAGTGCAGCAGCAGTTACGTCAACGCCTCTTCCGTCACCGAAGATGACAACAGTAGACCATGTTGCAGAACCACAACGACCGGCCCAGCCCGTTCCTTCTCCACGCACGTCGCGGGCCGTTTCACCTGAGCCGTCTTTGACTCCACTACCAACTGAAGACGAGCAGGGATTAGTGCCGCCATCATCACTCCCTCCGTCTTCAGAGGATGCTGAGGATACGTCCCTGCTTCAGCCACCAAGCGACGTCGTGATGGATGAAGATGTGGTCTCTGCTGAGGAAGACATCGAAGCCTAATTGGGTGATGTTTCGACGCCTTTGGAGGAGGAATTTCTAGCTCTCCCTCCTCCGTCTCTACCAGCCCTGCAGCCAGTGGGAGTCACCCGTCTTCCGTCGTTATTTCCTGTGTCGTCTTCGGCTCCAACGGCGATCATCTCCACGTCGACGCAGCCGGAAGGGCGTACGGAGAGCAAGTCTGCCCGTAAAAAGAAGAACCGACATCGTAGCAGAAGGGACAAGAAGGCATCGTTATCGTCTGAGAGGGACGGCAGTATGAGTAGCCGCCATAGTTCCTCTCATCGGACGCGCTCGCCGCTTCGAAGGTCCGCTGAGCCACTTTCGTCATCGAAGACGGACCAGCCACCATCGAAGTTAGGTCAGCCTCTTCCATCTAAATCCTCTGAATAAAGGTCATCTCGCTGAACATACGTTCCCGGGGTTCCTATTTTAAGCAATCGGTACTATTAACTTTTATTGCTCTGTACAGGCCAGATATCCTTCTTCTGCAGGAGGTTAAATTAGCTTCCACGCAAAAAGGTTACAATCTACCTGGCCTTTGCAGTCAATTTCCTAGTGCGCAATTCTTTATAAACTCATCTTCACCTGTTGAACAAGGGGTTGTTACAATCATCTTTAACCCTTCCATTCAGGTGTGGAACTGTATTTATGACTGCGAGTGCAGAGTAATTTCGTTAGACATTGTATCATCATGTGTGATTTTCCGATTGCTTAACGTATATGCGCCGTGTGGAAGAGCAGAGAAACAAACATTTTTCGACGATATTAGCTGTTATTTGTGTTGTGCTATGCCTGTGGTGATTGCTGGAGACTTCAACTGCCATCCAGACGATGATAACAACTTTTCGTCTGGACATGTGCATCATTTATGTCAACAAAATGCATTATTCGATCTATGGACACACCAATCACAAAGTAATCATCCGGGGTTCACTTACCATCAAGGACCCCTTGTGTCATCTAGACTCGACCTATTTTTGATCGATAATGCTTTTGCTGGCTCACCTGGACAGATGGAGGTTATTCCTTGTTCTATCTCTGACCACAGTGCCATCATGTGGTCATGGAAACCTCCATCTTCAGCTTGTGCCGCAGGTAGTGCTTCAAATAAAAACTGGTTCCTGAATGTTTCTCTGCTCGACAACAAGGATTACTGGGGAATGTTTGTTCAGTTTGTGGAAAAGCATCTCCACAATGTGTCTCTTACTCTTGCTGCGTGGCTTGTTTTCAAAGACAAAATCAAACGAAGCAATGGTTTCTTCAATGGATCCTCATTCTTCGGCTCCTCAAATCCGGAATCCAAAGTGAGCCATACTTTAAGCCCATATATTCTTCGCCGGGAAGATTCCGTGTCGACACGAAGTAGCCGTCAACGCCTCGCTAGCGGGAAGCTGTCCTCATTTACCACCACCATCTTCACATGGTGCTTTTTTTCTTGCATGAATGCTTGCTCGCTGCTCTGCAGGCAGAAGTGCTGGCTGCGCTGCAGGAAAATGACGTCACTGATGGCCACGCTGAGGCCACCTTGCTGGATTTTGGTGATTGCTCTGGGGCTATTTTCCGTGTAGGTTTTCTTGCTGGTTTGCTAGTTCAGCCAATCAGAAACCAGCCTGTGTCATGTGAAACCAAAATGATGCCAAAATACCGAGGTGGATGTGAGATTCGTCATATTCTATGCGTTTCTCTTCCTTCATTCGTTTTTCTTAATATTTTGATGTGTAAGAATGCAGCACTGATAGCAAGTAGTCTTCGACGAACAATTTCGCGTACAGCCAACGCCTCCTAGAAAGAAAGCCAAACAACTGAAACGTCATATATTGTTACATTATCATATTTCGACCATTGTTAACCGTATTTTTACCAATAATAAGCCTTAAATTTGGTCGACTTATGATGATGTAACAATGTTTGACATTTCAGTTGTTTGGCTTTCTTTCTAGAAGGTGTTGGTACAGCGTCCATGTTTTCTTCAGCAGCATCTCAAGTGAGCGCCAGCCTTCACCCTGCACAGTAGCATGCCCCATGTGAAGCGCAACCAGCATGATTCCCGGCAGTCGAGTCTGCAACCGAGCCTGCAGCCTGCATGTATGCAGGCGTTCGAGCAAGAAAAAAAGCACCATGTGCGGTGGGCTTTAGTTACCCCCACTTGGCTAGCTCTTCAAACTCGTGCGGTAGGGTGTCGTATCATTTAATTAAAACGTTCTTAAGAATATTTGTTCATTATTAAGAATTCATTCTTAATTAAATTCTTGTTTCATTGCCATGTGTTATATTTGCCTTGCTAATAAATGATATTTTGCTATTTCCAAGTTAGGCTGGGTCCTCTCATTGCTTTACCGTTTACGGTCGCTGCTTTCCTTGGTTGCGGTGTAACGAGTCTCTTCGGTTCCTCTCGCCCCAACTGCCTCGGGAAAGGGAAATCTGTACTTGGATTAATGCATTAAATTCATTTGTATTTTATAAAATTGTCTCAGTTATCTGGAGCGCACTCTGCCCTGTCAGATTTTATAATTAATTTTAATTATTTAATTTACAATTCAAAACTTGTAAGAACATTCTATACAGTTTGTAGTGAATTTTTGTTTGTTCGAAATCATTAAAATTAGTACGATTTACGAATCGTTCCCCCTCTTACCTTCTCTGTTACGACTTCCTATAACTCTGGGTGTTTAACATTAATTGTTTAATTAAGAAATCTATAATACGTGACAATCATATTATTAAGTTTTGTATTGGACTGAACTTGATAATGTGATATTCTTTCTCATTTAGTTTCGCGGGCATTTAACTTCGATACAAATTTGCAGTCAGACTCGTCCTCATCTTCAAGATGTCTCGAATTCCTTTCTACAAATTTCCTTTAATTTCCGAAGTGAATAATTTACCGCAGCTTCTAGTATTTCTACGTTTTTGTATGTTTGCCATGTGACACGTTCATCGTGTTAAAGTGAAGTATTACTACGGAAAAAGTACATTCCAAGTTACGTAAATTATTATCACGAGCAGTGATTTCATTTTTACGCCTATATTCTCAAGGTGAAGGCTTATATTTGGTGTAGTGCTGTAAGTGTGTTCAATTACGATATCGCAGTGATAGTGTTCAGTGTTTTGTGCTTTATGGTGTGTTACAGTTCTATCAAGCATTGATACAAAAAAGTGTGTGAGTGTGATTCCGACGCAGTTCTCCGTACTTATTTGTGCTTTGCAAATTGTTGTACTACGAAGAGTGTATGGGTAGTGAACGCTCATCCTTTCTCACCTCAGTGTAAGTGCGAAGGGATTATTTTAAGTTTTACAATTATTCGTCTGAGTACGACTACTCTTCGACGTCTTCATCGTTTGGCGGTCAGTAATTTTCATATAGTCAATTTGCTTCTACGAAGTGCTAGAAGAATTGTTTATTACTTTATTAAATTTTCTACTACTAATTACGCTTTCACTTGTAGCATTAAAGAATAAAGTATTCATTTATTTAATCCTTTAAGTTCCGTCTGTGTCCTGGAAAGAATTGCCTTCGGGACTACCGCCCTAGAAAGGAACCCAAGATCGAATAAAGCTAAAACAGGTGCCATGCCGTTCAATTCCTGGTTATACCCCCTATCTCGAGACGAGGAAAACGAACTGCAAAGAACAGTGGAAGAGTTAATAGGTAAGGGCCTAATTGTACTATCTACTTCCTTATATGCTTCGCCTGTACTCTTCGTGAGACAGAAAGACGGCTCGTTACGCATGTATATAGACTATCGTAAACTAAATCGTATGACTAAGGACAATCTTTATCCCAAACCAAGAGTAGAATCCTTCATCGATAAACTACATGGAGCCACATATTACACTAAGCTCGACATGCTCCAAGCATACAACCAGATACGTCTGGACGAGCGGGGCGCCTATCTATCAGTCTTTAAGACTCATTTTGGACTATTCCAGTACCGGGTCTTGCCATTTGGGTTGAAAGCAGCAGCAGCCACTTTCTCAAAGGCGATGAAGGAGGTACTGGGGGAATTCATAAACTCATCTATTACTTTGACGATATTTTAATTTATGCCTATTCCATGAAAAACCTAATGCCACAACAAGGAAAGTCCTATAGCGATTAAGAGAAAAGCGCTTTTATCTGCGGAAAATCAAGTGTGTGTTCGGGGTACAGTCGTTACAATACCTTGGTTTCACCATCAGCAATCATGGTCGAGGGAATGTAAGTGTAAGTGCGAAGGAATTATTTTAAGTTTTACAATTATTTATCTGAGTGCGACTACTCTTCGACTTAGTCATCGTTCGGCGGTCAGTAATTTTCGTTTAATCAAGTCTGCTTCTACGAAGTGCTGGAAGAACTGTTTATTACTTTATTAAATTTTCTACTTACTAATTACGCTTCCACTTGTAGCATTAGAGAATAAAATATTCATTTATTTAATGCTTTAAGTTCCTTCTCGTGTCCCTAATTTACCAGGTGACATTTGTGCACAGCACAAAGGATAACACAGTTGATGCGCCCTAAAATCAAACTAACCTACCAAACAACACATTTTATCGATGATTACAAAGAAACAGAGGGTTGACTCCATAAAAGACTTAATATCCGCAGTGGTGTTGAAATTTATATACAGGGTATCCCGTAAGTTGTGGTCGTAAGTTTAATGGTATGCACATTCAATAACAAGGAACAAAAAACTCCCTATGGACATAGGTAGGTCGAACAACGCACCGTTTCTGAGAAGTAATCTGTCCTTCCCACTATGTAATTGAGTTAAATGTTCCGTTCCCAATTATGAATGAAAATAAGAGTATATAAGAAAAGAATGGCCACTGAGACTGGAATGAATATTGGCTATACCGTATCTTCTCAATCTGTCCGCTGTGGGCTGGCTCTCGCTCTGATCTCATTCTGGATCGTCTGCTGTGGTGGTCTCGTCCGGCGACGTGGCTTGGAGATGGCTCGAAGGTGGATTCCTTCTCCGGCGGTGCACTGTGTACCTTTCGGGGCTGGTTAGCTTTCTTGGACTAACAGACAATTTATGAACTATGAAATTGATCTAGCAGGTTCTCTGCTTTGTGGAACTCTTTAAAAATTCTCGAAATGAGCGAACTTAACATATTAACTTTGGTGTGAACATAAATAGAATAACTAGAACTTAAAATTGAATTAAATCTAACTTTTTGAACTTCTCAACTGGGATCGTGAGATACACCAGTTGAATGCCGAATTAAAACTAAAAATACAGAGTAGAGATGCCGCACACACGGCTATCAAGAAATTCAAACTTCTACTAAAGTCTTTCTCACTTGGAATTGCTGACAAAAACAGATTTGAGTTCGATAGCCAATCAAACGTTCGAAAACGCTTGTCAGCCATCAAAAGAAAGGTGAATCTGTTGTCGATCAAGGGTTTGGAAACAGCCACTGTAACTGTTTTCAAGCCGTCTGACTTCATCACCCACATGACAATTAGTTCACATCTGGCTATCTTCACAGTTCAAGGTTCCTTCTTTGTTTGTCTCTAAATCATTCTACCCTCCAACATCCTGTCTCGAATTCGATCCAAACAATTTTTCCTAACTTTGCCAATACCCCTGGGTTCTTGAACAAGAGTCAAACAACCCAACACAATAAGGTGTAAAATGAATCCTTAACTTTCCCCTTGCTGTTAGACTCCGATTTGACACAGAATAAGGGCTTCTTAAACTCGGGCAGAGAAAAAAATATCTAAATGATGTTTATTATTTAATTCTTTACTAGGCTAAATTCTGGTTAAAATCTTTCCAGAATTCTAAAAATCCAAATTTAATGAATAAATGAACGCGAATAAATTGATTGATTTACATAATTAATTTGAATAAAATTCTAAATTCTACATCTGGATATTAAATCGTTCCCAAAACCTTACACACGTAAGGTCAGTCAAATGGGAATGCAGCAGACGCGGCGCGTCTTTACAGAGATACGTACCCAAACCGACGACACCCTGATCGTCGCATGTACAGGGTCTTTATAATTAAAGTTCCATTTTGACATGGCCATAAAAAAAATACTGGACCAAAAGCTATAATACTTGGTAATATTATAAAAAAGGGCATGGGAAGTTCATACCCACCAAAAAAAAAATTAGTTCAGAAGGTCACCACCAGCATGGAATGGCGCTCTATGCAATATTCGTATACGAAATTAGACACGAAGACACAAGTTAACAAGTCTTTAATCGTTACTAAAATTAGCTACATGTTGAATGTGGCCTCCACCATTTACTAAAAGCAGGTTACACCGGATTACTGTGTCTAATTTCGTATACGAATATTGCATAGAGCGCTATTCCATGCTGGTGGTGACCTTTTGAATTAATTTTTTTTTGGTGGGTTTGAACTTCCCATGCCCTCTTGTATAATATTACCAAGTATTATAGCTTTTGGTTCAGTAGTTTTTTTATGGCGCAACATCTGGGGCTATTTAAGGATCACGTGTATGCGCAACAAGTAGATACTGTGGACGCCCTGCGCCATCGCGTGGAGAACGCATTTGAGGACATGCGAGATAAAGCTGGTATTTGCGAACGTTTGTGTGCCTCTTTGAGGAGAAGAACTGAAGCATGCTGCCGTGTTCATGATGGACATTTTAAGGATTTGTTATGAGTTCAAGGTACACGAGACACTACCAAAGGAACACCTGTACGGGTTGTTGCTCCATTTGTCAATAAAGTCATTCTTTCTCGAAAACGGTGCGTGTACGACCTATGGTTCATAGGGTTTTTTTTGTTCCTTGCTATTGAATATGCATACCATTAAAATTTACCCTGTATTTAACACAAGGGTATATACGACTTACGGGATACCCTGTATTTAACAAAGGGGTATACACTACCCTATCAAAAGTCGTGGGACAACTGATTTGAATGAGAATGAGACACTCCTTTGCAATTTCACTTTTGGCATAATTCCCAGCACTACATAACACAGAGTATGCTATTATGAGATGATGCTTGCCTGAATGCTGTAAGAATGTCTCAAAGAAAAGAGCTTTCAGACTTCCAAAGAGGTACAATTGTTGGGTGCCATCTCGCAGACAAAACTGTTAGAGCGACGACATTCGACTCTAGATCAATGGCGAATGGTTGAATGGAGTGATGAGTCCGCTACACCATCTGGCAATCGGATGGACGGGTTTGGGTAAGGCGAACGCCCGGCGAATGTTATCTGCCAAGTTGTGTTGTGCCCGCGGTGAAGTTTGGCGGAGAGTTGGTGATGATGTGGGGGTGCTTTTCATTGTATGGGTTGGGAGCAATCGTTTCTGTGGACGGACATCTAAACGCAGAACGTTACCAAGACATTTTGGACAATGTAGCACTCCCATCTCTCTGTCCAGCACTTTGACAATGGCTTTTGTCTGTTTCAGTAGCACGTTAACGCACCTTGCCATAAAGCAAGGGCTGTAAGCACATGGTTTGATGAAAAGGGGGTTCGAGAACTTGACTGGCTTGCCCAGAGCCCCGATCTGAACCCCATCGAACATCTGTGGGACGTGTTAGAACGTCGATTGCGCGCTTGTGCAGAACGAAATCCGTGACCGAACTGTCCAAGACACTTATGGCAGAATGGCGAAAATTACCTGTCGAAACGTATCAAAAACTTGTGGACAGTATGCCCCAGAGAGTAGAAACTGTAACAGCAGCAAAAAGTGGACCAACAAAATACTAAAATATGTATATTTTTTAGTGTCTCTATTAAAGTGATGGTGTCCCAAGACTTTTGATAGGGTGGTGTATTGTGGTTAACAATGAAAATTATCAGTCGAATGATTTATATAATTATTAAATTCATCTTACCTTTCTTAATTCCAAACTCCATAAGGCATCTTCTTGAGAGATAGTAAATACGGATGCAATTTCGGGTGATCTGTAATCTTCAATGAACATGAGCTAATATTTGATAAAAAAAAGTAAAATCTGTTTAGAAATAATTCTACTTTTTATTTTAGAATAAAATTATATTTTTATTTTAATATTTTTATTGTTATTTTAGTATATGGTGCATAATATACTAAAATTATGCTAGCTCTTTAAATCTGAATTGAATAAGACTAAGTACATGATTTTCTCCCAACGTAATAAACCCCATTCCCTCTCTGAATTTTCTATTACTTATAATAGTTTTTCTCTTTCTTCGACTTGATCTTTTAAAAATTTAGGTCTATATTTGTCCCCGAATTTATCCTGGGAGGTCCATGTCAATATTTTAATTAAAACTCTTATCCAAAAATTAGATACTATTTCCCATTTACATTTCCTCCCTCGGCGATTTTGATTTTTATATTTTTCTCTGATTCATTCATCTGTTTGCTTTGGTATTATTTTCTGGGGTGCCTCCTCCAACTTTAATCTACTGCAACAATTTCGCGTTCAGAAGTGGTTTTTAAGAATTCTCTTAAGACTTCCTAAGTCAGCCTCCGTTTCTCATTTACTGAACTGCTATGGGATTATCAATATTTATCAGTTATACGTATATCTTACAATTATTATCTAATTATCTAATAATTTTTTACTTCATCTTCTGCCCTTTCCCCTTCTATAATCATCCTTATTTGACTCGGAATAATATGTCAATTGTAGTCCCATTTGCCAGGCGGAATTATCTACGGCGTAGTACCTCCTTTGCTTGTATAAGATGGTGGTCCATCTTACTCGACACTATCCACTTATATAAGTCTATATCAATATTCAAGCGGATGTTAAAAAACTTTCTTTTTACTAAACATATTTCTTCCTAACTCTACTAACTTCTATATTTTTTTAGTATCTTTATTTTTTTTTTGTCGATTGTATTATTTTTTTTTTTTGTTTTACATTGTAATTTTCCTTTCTCCGGCCTGAGACCTATCTTGTCAGCTTCGCTCAGTCCTGGTCTGTAATTCTCTTAAAAAAAATAAAATAAAATAATCATAATATGGATCTTTAAACAAATAGACCAGGAAAAATAGTCTATATCATATATTTAGTTCAAATATTAATCTTCTTTGAAATTAATGCCTTTTAAATTCACGCGTTTCTCCCGGAGAAACATTTGTAAATATTTTTCAAAGTCCTTTTTCGGAATATTCATGAGATGCTTCATCTCATTTCTCTTGGTGCATCTTGAGGCTACATCTTGAGGGCTCTTTCCTTTGAGTGACACCTTGAGCCTAAAAGTAGCCAAGAGTCTGCTGAACATGTGTAATCTGCCAAGAGTCTGTTTCATTGAGTTAATCGATTATCTCATTACTTCTCTTCACCATAAGAATTATTTAGTGAAGCGGTTGAGATATTTTTTATCAACGTCATAATTGTTTCGCTGTATATCGGCTGTCATTGTGCCTTGTGTTCCTTACGGGGCGTTGTTTTGGTCTTCGTCCTCCATGCCAACCTTAAGAGGTTGACCGCAGCTTATATTAAAATCGTCCGAACCGCTTTCAAATTGTCTTGGATTGACTCAGTGACATCTACATGTTGTAACGCGCTTTTTTTATAAGCGGATACAGTTCAAACGTAAAGCTTATGCTGCCAAGTAAGGTAGAGTACGAAATGCCAGAAATTGCTATGGCTAAAAGAAAAGGCAAGGACTAAATAGCTTATGCTAGAAACTAATACGCTATTAAGTTAACGGCTAAGAGTAAAAAATTCATCTCAGAAATATGCGCCTGCGTTTTTCAGACAGCCTCCCAGTTAATTCACGTAAATCCCTTAAAACCCCAGAAAGCTCCGAACGACGTTCAAACCCCAAAGCGAAAGGAATTGTAGGAGGCTAAATCCAAACAAAAAAAATGTTGCTTCATTGCTCCACAGAATATGTAAAGATAATTGATGATAAATATAACATAATCTTCTACACGTAATGTCGCTGCAATCGTATTGTCAAGGATGATCGGGTGCCACATCAAGAGGATAAACTGACCCCAGGTTGGTCAAGGTTCTGGAGAAACAGTCATACAGCAACTAGTCGTTTGGACGTTGTTGGAAGCAAAAAAAAACCCGCCAACACAAGCAATGGCTCGGGCCGTGGGCGAAAAAAACTTCTGGTGTAAGAAAAGAACAAAATACACAAACCCGCCGATCTGAGCGTGATTCCTAGAAAAGAAAAAGAGATGGCAACAGCAAAGGCAAAAGAAAAACAAAAAAAAAATAAAACAAGAAAAAATGAATAGTTAATGAGTGTAAATCAATTGGTAGAGAACGGGATGTAGAAGGTACACATGAAAATCAACAATGAGTGACATAGACAAACGTAGGAAGGCTAGGGAAGGAAACCCACGAACAAAACCACGGGACTGGAGGCACGATGAAGAACGTTGCGAAGGGCAGAAGGATTCACACGTCAGACCGGAACGAGACTGAAAAAAGAGAAAGTCATAAGCAGATATTTACTTAAGTAGAATAATGAAAAAATATAAGCTAGAGAGTAAATCGCAAACAGACACGTGACTTGGCAATAGATCTGGTATAAAAAAAACTTCAGCTCGCAGAACAAAATTCATGTTCTTTGGATTAATTTCTAACCAATGCACAAATTATTTCATGATACAACGAAAGTTAATAGGTTCAACCGGAAAACCAGTGTTAATGGCAGGTAATTAAAAAAAATTACGTGGTTTCATGATAGTCCTGACCGACGAAACCCATGTTGGGTGAACTGAGGAGACGAACAATTGCCGCAAGAAATTACTTAGGAAACAGGGTGAAAACAGACTTACCAGAGACCGCACTAGAAATCCGATTCATGATGCGAAACAAAAGAATGAACTCGAAAGCCGATCAGGATCTCAATCCAATCGAGAAGTATGCATAAAGTCTAAACCAACGAATGGAGAAATGCACGCCTGATGACTGGGGAACCATCTACAATCTCCCAATTACGATGGTATAAGCACGATTGAGTACGCAAAAACGTTGGTGGCAAAGAAGACTGATAGCTGAACCGGTCCCATCACTACTGCTCATCCAAGCTCCAGCCAAAAAAAAAAAACCAGCTTCTGAAGCCCCGAGCTTGGCACGCGTACAAGCGAGAGGAAAAAACAGAAAACCAAAACATAAGAAAACGCGCTTGTTCATTATATGGATTGTTATAAAGAACAAAGAATAACTCATTAAAACAATAGTAAGTAATAAACAAGTTGAAGACAACAAAAAATTACCAATTTAAACGAAAATAATCACGCGAAAGAAAACAGTAAGCAAAGATTTCAAAAAAAAAAATTAAATGATGAAAGGAATAAATACTGAACTAACGCAAAGTTAATAACAAGTTGACTTAATTTTCTTTTTTTTTTCATATTTGAAAGGAAAGCGGCAAAATGATTAAATCAAAAAACTGTAGAATTAATTGCCAGGGAAGCTTTATGGCAACATTTCCGCAAATACTACATCATAGGGTAATATTAGAGTATTCCAAAAAAAACAACAACTCAATATCTAGAAATGAGGTCGATTCATAAAGGTGAGAATCCAGATAGGTCCACAGTAAAAGCCCAAATTGCCATAGCGAATTTCTTGATCCTTCCGATTTCTAGAGCTAGTTACATTTTTGTTTTGCACGGCAGCATCTCAATTGCACAACGATTTTCCAAAATTTTGTAAAGGAGAGGTTAGGAAATTTTCAATTGGCCTGCTGCATTTCGTTGATTCATTTTTCGTAAGTTTATCAAACCTCCGTATTATGTCTGTTTTATCCTTTAGAGTAAGATCATTTCGTCGTTTAACTGGTTGGACAGTTGTGGACAAAGGAAAGGAAACGATTGAGGACATAACTTTTAAGAGCTGAGGTGCAAGTATGCTATAATCATCATCTAAAATGTAACGAATTTCATGCCTTCGCACCACAAAATGTTCAGCTGTTACAATGCCAGAAATGGGGCAAAGTACAAATTTAAAAAAAGTATTCAGCGAGAACAGTAATAACAGTTAAATTATTTCGATTGCTGAAAAGTGAAGTTATATTCATATATGTTAACATCAATCACTTATTAACATTTTTATATATCTACTCAATCATTATCCTGAGTTGTTCAAAATGACATAAAGCTCAAATTACAGAAGTTTAATGATATTCTAAAACAGCATCATTAATACCCATACAGAGGTTGAGTCAAAAATAGTGGCCGACTCGGGAGGGGGGGGGGGTTAGAGTTTGACGAATTCTCGGCGAAGAGCATTTACCACAAGGATATATCGCAGTTTAAGAGAAAAGAGTGGGAAGAAACGTCAGTACGAATTTGAATGCCAAAGACATCGTGGCACCTGCGTCAGCCAATGTAAAAATATGGCAGAAAAATTGGTGATACGCGGGCTCCTTCGTCACTATTGGAAAAAAAGAGACCAGTACGCGAGCAGCAGCCGCCGAAATTTGCAGGGTGGAAGGTCAGGATGTGACCAATAAACATACAGCACGACGGTGGTTCTCCCGCTTTTCGTCTGGACACATGACCCTGGAAGATGCGCCAAGGAGCGGAAGACACAAAGAAGTGGATGACGCAGCCCTACGGCAACAAGTGGAAGCCAAACCAGGCAGCACCACCCGTGGACTAGCGGCGGACATTGAGACATCACAATCGACTGTGGTTCGATATCTGGGAAAGGTCAACAGGAACTGCCGAGTTGTGCCCCACGAGCTGACGCCCGCGCAAGCACAACAACGGGTGAAGGTGTGTCGTCAACTGGTGGAAACAATTGAGGTTCTGCCACATTCAGCATACAGCCCCGACCTGACACCTTCCGACTACTTTCTCTTCCGGCCCATGGCACTTCCTGCGAGGACGGCGCTTCGCCAATATCAGTGACTTTTTCGCCCAGATATCGGAGGAGTGGTTTCGCGAGGGCATCCGCCAACTGGCTGATCGTTGGATGAAGACCATCGAGCATGATGGACTCTACTTTGAAGATTAGCAATGAGCGGTTCCTGTCTAGTGCCCATTTAAAAGTTTGCGCGGTGATCGGCCACTACTTTTGACTCAACCTCTGTATTACTTATATTCAATTTGGCCATTAAACATTAATTCTGAATGCAGGTTTCTTGAATTTGTACAAATATAGGGTGATCCAAAGGTCAGTAAAAAATTTTAAAACTCAATAATTTGCACACAATGTAGATAAAAATATTCTGTTTGGAGAGAAAAGATTGAAATGACGTCGACTTTTTTCCACGGAAAAAAGTTCATGTTAGCATGATTGACCATCAGTTTATACAAATTTTCAGACTACATAAAAAGAGCAGCACTCGCTACAAACGCTACTGCGGAAGGACGGCACATTAAACCTTTGTAAGCCGATAGTTAATCAGGCATCTTACTATTTGAAAATTTACATAAACTGATGTCTGTAACTGACAACATCTAACTGGAACAGTCACGAACGGAATAAGCGCCACTGGAATACGTCTCCCGGAATTGCCAGTCTGAGAGTTGGCAAGCCTAGTCATAATATAAAACAAATTGCCTTCGAGTCGACTATTCTGCGTCATTTTTTAATTTATTAATTTATTAATTTCATTTATTAATTTCAATTATCTATTTAAAAGAAAAAACGAAAATAGAAACTACATATAAATACGAAAACAATGTTTCTAAAACGAAAGCGGACGTTTCATGGAAAATCTAAGCGATTTACTTCCCGTTAACGTCTATTGGCTGGCGTTAGAAATGACGTCATCCTGTCGTTCAGCACAGCCCACTAGATAAAGGCCTGAGTGCTGTTTTCAAAATGGCGGCGCTCGCAGGTGGACTGTCTGTGTGAAATAAGCTGAAATAAAAGAATTATTTCATAAATTTGCTTTCTTTTACAAAATCTAACCAAAATAATTAATATATTACAGGAACTAATTTTTGCAGATTTCTAAAACCATCATATATGGTTTCGAAATTTTTTATAGAAAAGATGCTTTTTCTCTTCCTCCATAGATGGCTCTACTTTGAAAAAAATGAAACTATATTTATTTGCACGTATGTTGCCATTGTTTTGATTGAAACATAAAGCCATTTAAATGACAAGTTCAAAAACTTAGATTTCGTTAGAATATTAAAGCAAATGTGTGAAATAATTCTTCTATTCCATCTTATTTCACACAGACAGTCCGCCTGCGAGCGCCGCCATTTTGAAAACAGCACTCAGGCCTTTATCTAGTGGGCTGTGCGTTCAGTTTATGTGGCGGTAGCTATAAATCATCAATAATTCACGCCGAAACCCCCACTAGGGTGTTTCCTTCTTAGCCTCTATAACTTTTCGTTTCGTGGTTTGACTCATTTTTTTACTCTCTGGTTTAGAGGCCTCAACTGTTTGACTGGACACATGCTAGGTGTTGTGGAGTGCTTATATTTTAATAATAATCTATATATAAATACAGGAACGCATTTTTTGATAATACTTTTTCAATTATCTAAATAATTTATTTTATATAACTCATACACTAAAGTTAAGGGATTTACAAGATTGGGCTGTTCCGATCCGCGAAGCTTTGCAGAGAGATAGAGTAAACACCTGTGTTAACGTGGACAAATACGCATGAAGCTTATATGGAAAGGTCCTGTGCTGTAGATGTGCACAATATATTTTGTTTGAGTATTTGTTCACGTTAACACAGGTAAAGCGTTTCAAAAAAGTAGCATTAAGGAACAGGTTGTGCGCCACGTTTGTCAACGCATTAGCATTGCCTTTTTATTTTTTTTTAAAATATTAAATATCAAATTAACTCAAATCATTGTTGATGTTCATTTGAAAGCATTAGAAAACCGTAAAACAAATATGTGCAGGAACTTGATGAAAATACTTTGCAGCTTTTGAAAGTCAATGAACTGATTTCAGAACCTGAAGATGCCCAAGTGTAATAAAGTACCTATAATGTACCTATAGAAACAACTGCTTAAAAATTGTTATTAACCACGTATTCAAAATATTTCTGTAATTAGTAGGTAAGCATTTTATGTATTTTTCGTCGTTTTCTAAGCTATTTTAAGGTATTTTCATACACTTTGAAAGTAACATTTTTAGTTAAAAATAAAATAAATATCAATTTTGAAGTTTTTGATTTTTATTTAATTTTTAAAAAATTTGTATTACGAAAAATTCTAATAAAAAGCAATTCATAGGAAGCGTCATATACTACTTTATGTTCGTGCAAAATTTTAACTCTCTTTAGTAACAAAAAAGTTGTCGATTTTTGATCCGAAACAGACCTTAATTTTCCACAGTGGGACGGGGGGAAGAGACCCAGAGACAGGGAAGGACAATTTAGCGTAAATATTATATTTAGATAATAGTTCGATAAATATATTAAAACATACCTTTAGATGTGCTTTAAATATTATTCTGAGAAATTTTCAAAGTTATCATTGCGGTGAAATGAATCGGGAGTGTCAGAAATGTCATGCAAAGCATTTTGGATATTTATTGTGTTATCTATTTTCATTCTTCAAAGTTTATTAATAAGCAAGATTGAGGCTAGAACAATAACATATATATTTTTTTTCTCAGAAATGTGATCGAATTTCGTTCATTGGGGGGTCCTAGTAATAATAATAATAATAATAATAATAATAATAATAATAATAATAATAATAATAATGTAATACTGTGTAAATGAGAGTTCTGGATGAGGTTTAATGATAAGCTGGAGCATTATCATGACTAAGCAACCAGTCACCACTCTGCCCATATTATGGTATCTTGCACGTAAACAGTATCTCATAGATTATGGAGAACAGATAGTCAGTAGTCCTTATTGATGCCTATCCTTGTGGAGCGTACTTCATGAGTTACGGCCCGGAGTTTTCTATTGAGATGAGTTTTCCCTGTTTCAGGATCAGTAGACCCTTGAATCATTTCAAGAATCGACTACGCTCATCTCGCAGGCAATATGCTGGTCAACGGAAGCATACGTCAGGGGAAACGGATCAAGCAGATAGAATACTCCTGCATTCGTCTCGAGAAACAGCGGCTGTAGAAGGAGAGTATAAGGAAGACTGCCCGCTTATCTCTCATGAAAGTACCGTAGCCGCTAATTTAATAGAAGACATTAATAATATTAATGAAACTGACTTTAATAATGTTTTGACGCCCTTTTGTCATGTGGATTGATATCATAGAGATATTGGACAAGATAGCGTGAACGTCTAACAGAAAAATAAATCTTTTGTTTCTCCAAATAAAACAGAAATGGTTTTAGGAATAAAATAAAGAATTATGAACGTATGAACGTAAAAGTCTGTATCTGGGCAACTGATGAATAAAGTCAAAGTCCCGATGATTAATTCGTGTACATCGTCGCAGTGGAAGAAAGTCACAATAAAAGTTTCAACAATTTCTTGAAGCCCAAATGTAGCGTACGCAGTTCTATAGCGTCGACCCGACACTACAGTCGAAAAGTCTTACTACACTTACGAGATTAACGTGCATAAGGGTTTTTAAAGTTACAGTTCAGAAATTTGGGTAAAGTCTGGTGTAGTCACGTGTCGACTGTCATCGGCGAGAACAAATAGCGTAGCTTGTAGAGTGAAGATGTGGAGTAGCGTATGAGTCGAGGCTAGGTTAACTCGACCGCATAGCATACCCTGATGAATTTGTTGTAGGATGACTGCCGATGTTCCTTTGTCGCTGTCCTGGTAGAAAAATCCGGTGACGTAGGATTTGGTAAAGCGTATCCTTTAGGAAAATTGGTAGAATGGATCCACCTGCCAACGAACACCGAGACTAGTTAACCCGATGTTCGCTGCACAGCGTGGGAGAATTAGTAATCAAACGTCCTAGTTCAAGCAGAAACAGCCAAAACTTGTTAAGATTTGCCTTTGAAAACGTTGGATTCACTGATGTGAAGCTCGGTGAAACTCGTGGGGGGAATCCTTTTTCACAATGCGGTCGCTACTGTCTGGAGAAACGGGACTCAAAAATCTGATAGATCGGTGCTACGTCGATACTGCAAAGTGGTGCAAACAATTATACCGGTCGGACGTAACGGGCATCACTAAGAAACCGGTTGACTCTGATATATCGCAAAACTCCCAATACTCGTAGCACACTACACCAGCCAAAAAATAAATATTTCTATATTTGGTCAGATAGCGCACAAAAACTAAACACCATAAGGCCAAACTCGTCGAAGCCTTACACTGACGCACATAAAAAAATACACACTTTTGCTTAAGATTCTGTGATCGTCGACTTCTCTTAAGCAATTAATAAATTGGGCACATAATAACACACATTGGATTATCGGAAATACTGATTCGATGCCTCCCACACTCCCTCTTGCACTTAGGAACACCAAACTCGTAAACTGATTAGCACAAACCACACGGTGAATAAAATAGCATGAAGGGTTAATTTTAACTATCCGCACAAATCGCGCGATGACTGATTCCGCAAACTGAATTGTCGCGATTCCTGTAACCGGCCGGGGGGAAACCAACTGCCCCCTGTAACCAAATAGGTTGGGGTATATATCAGTTATTTGCCCCCGGAGGGGGACGTCGTAGACATAACGCCGAAGGCGTTCGAGTAACGGAAAACAGTGACCCGCGAGGCCCGCAGGGCCGAGAGTGGGACTGGCGTTTGCGATTTGATTCGCGATTTGTGCGGATAGTTAAAATTAACCGCATGAAGCAACCACCTCATCTTTTTCACGTGACGCACTTTGTAAACACAAGATTCAAATTTCACAGATACTTCCAAAACTCGTCGAGAAGCCGGTGTCGTCGCCGCTTCTAAAACATACGAGATGAAAGAGATAGCATTAACGCAAATGAAGTACTTTAATAGGTAAATTGAATTCGTGCTCCAATACGCAGGTAAGTACACTAGCCGACGCTCGGGTAAAGAAAGATGGTTCTGCCCTCGTTGAATATAAAAGTTCACAGGAAAATAAAGTTCCAGCACAGCTCCTTTTTCCACAGTTAATTTGACTAATGAGAAGGGAAAGCTATCGAGTGGCTAGGAATAAACCCGCCTAGGCCGCTCAGTAAATATACTCTGAGCGAGCTTGGATAGACCCCTACCACCGATAAACTTTCCTCGAGCCCGATGGCGTCATGTACAAATGTCACTTGAAAAAGCTTAAGCCAGTCCGACTTTATAGTTGTTGCGAATATCGTGACATATCGGTAGCTATTTTCTTGAACTACGGCACTAACTTGAAAAATATTTAAAGCCTACCGTAATTCCCTTGTAGCCAGCTCTGGAAGTCGAGTTCGCTTTCCACCGACGGGAATACTCCATTCCTTCCGGCAGGGCCGCCGCCAGGGGGGGACAAACGGGACTCTAGTCCGGGGCCCCAACGGAAGTGGGGGCCTCGTCAGCCACGCTTGAAAAGGCATCAGGCACGAGGCAGAGCCCAGAGGAGCCCATACGTACCCAGTTGTCAGGGGCCCAAACATTTCTGGCGGCGGGCCTGCTTCCGGAATCCAAGGCAGGGGCCGCGAGTAGAATTCTCTTTTCTCCCGTTGCACAGACGTCGAAATTTCGCAGTCGCTCTCCTCCAGGATTTGTTCGATGGCTTTATTTAACAAACTTTGCCATTCCTCGTCAGCTATGCTTTGAAGGCCTTGTGGCTCGTCTGCACGAACGCTCCGACGGCGAAAATTATTCTCTCGCTCGCCGGCCGCTGTCGCCGTACCTTCGTGTTCTCCTCCGCTGAAGAAAGGCTCGCTCGCTAACGTTTTAGGCGGGCAGAACCACGTTCCCATGCCCGGCGTAAATCTCCTTGCCGTACTCCGAGGTATTTCGGTCTCCTGGGCGACTCCAAATTTTCCTTATTCACCAAACTCGTCCGCTCATCGGGCTGCCATGATACTTTTCTTCCTTTCTCTTTCTGCTCTCGAGAGACGCTTTCGGAGTGCCTCTCCTAAAATGACATCTTCTGACAGCGTCATCAGCTCCTCTCGGTTTCGTAGGTAGCTGATTCTGCTGAGATCCACGTGACACCTTTGATGTTACAGCCCTTTTCCTTTAGGGGGTCCAAATTACATGGGCCCCCCTCATGATGTTTCAGTTTTTTGGCTTTCTTTCTAGGAGGTATTGGTTAGACCAACACAACGCGACCTAAAACACAAAGCATGCTGACTGAAACGTCATTTATTGTTACATCGCCTATAATGGGCCTATTTCTACCAATGATAGCTCTAAATTTGGCCATTTGATAATAATGTAACAACATTTCAGTCAGCAGGCTTTGTTTTTTAGGTTGCGTTGACCAACACCACCTCTACTCAAAGCCTGAGCGCCAAAATTTTATACATTGTTACATCATCATGCGGAGTCATAATTTAGAGCTTATTATTTGTAGAAATACGATTAAACATGACTCCGTATGGTAATGTAACAATGTATGAATTTTTCGCGCTCAGGCTTTAAGTAGAGGTGGTGTTGGTTGGACCATAGTCTTATAATCCCCTGGTCTGTGCACAGGCACTGAATTCCATTGTTTTAGTCCAACAATTGGATTGCTGTAATTACTGAAGAGTCGTTTTTTGCCCCCACTATTGCATTAATTTGGCTATAGTCAAACTTAAAGTATTTTAACGATCGTACAACGTAACAAAACTGTCAGCTCGTAGCCAACGAAAAAGACAGGCCGGGGCACTAAAAAGTCACATGACCAAAGTAGATCTAGCAACAATCCAATCTTCATTGTTTCCATCTTGGATATCAACAATCAGTGTTTTTTTCGTTTGTTAGAAACAATGAAGATTGGATTGTTGCTGGATCTACTTTGATCATGTGACCTTTTAGTACCCCGGCCTGTCTTTTAAGTTGGCTTTGTGCACGGCATTCTAGAAATTACTAGGCCTGAACATGGAAAAGATAAAACATTGTTACCTCAAACTGGTGGTGCTATTACAGAAGTTAGCTTGACGTCACAATCTTAGTGCTTCAACAATACATTATTGACGTCATGTTCAGGCCTGGTAGTTTCTAGGAGGCCGTGCTTTGTGTCAGCTAATGTTACATATTTGTTGCTGAACACGAAATAGTAGCTGACATATTATGTACTATCGTTAAAATACATTGTTGCATTTGTGTTGTAGCTAAATTCATGCAACAGAGGGGGCAAAAAACGACTCTTCAGTAAATACAGCTATCCAGTTGTTAGACCAAAACAATGGAATTCAGTGCCCGCACAGACCACTCTGCCCTATTCATGATGATGTAACAATGTA
>JAHWFO010053237.1:1905144-1928796 GCA_023313115.1 Rhysida immarginata | reverse complement strand
TAGATAATATTATTTGTGATTGGTTCGTGCCATGAACCATATTCATCGACTGATGAAAACAGATTTTGAAAGAGGAGTTAGAATTACAGACAGACAGACACGTTTCCTCACACTGATAACATAAAGCACCTTTCGGTACTTAACAATATGGAAAAATCTACTGAATTTTCAATTTGCTTTTGTAAAGAGAGAGCCAAATAAACTTCTTTATACGTACTTAATTCTGTTCTCACACATTGTCCAAGCGTTGTACTAATTTTCTCCGTTATCAGCGAAATTTTTCTATTTTTATCTTCCTAAATACGTGGAGAAAAGAAGAAAGTTTACTAACCCATCTACATTAAGTACTCGCATTAGTTAATAATCTTAATAAAGAAAACTAGAAAAAAATCCGGAATTTGAGAATTATTTTAAATCCACCTCTTACCGTGCAATTTACTTTTAAAGCGTTCATAATTTTATTCATAAATCCTTATCTAAATCTTATATCGGGTGTCCATAATTAAAGTACCCTATAGCAAAGCTGACTACAGGCGTAAAGTCATTAAAAAATTGAGAAATGAAGGGATGGGAATTTGTTTCAGCGAAAAAAAAAAAAAATTAGTTAGGAATTTCGCCACCAGAGGGCGTTGTACGTTGAATACCTTAGTAAAAATTTAAATTTATATGCAGTCACGCAGCAGCTGTTACCTAGGAACATTCGCGGAGATCCTGTGTTCAATGTGCAGGCCGCTCACAATGACGTTAATTTTATGAGATCGCGCGTTATTAGTGAAGTTGCTTTACCAAAACAGTATTCCGCAGTAACTGCTCTACGGCAATTTCGGACTTTGAAGGGGATGCGAAAAAGTCCCGTGAATGTGAAAAACCTTAGGGAAAATGATAACGAGTTTTTAAGAAACAGGATCATTGTAGTTCGTCCAGGCAAGATGGCATGTTCCACAGTTGACCGAGGTGTGTACGGCGAAATGTGGCGTACGTGACGTGAAATGCTGTCTTTAAGATCGGGTAAACTTCTTGGATTGTCAAGACTTAACAGATTTCAAATGCCGCTAAAGCCAAAAGTCGCATGTAGTGAGATCTGGGAATCGGACAGGCCATACAAGACGGAAGTGACGGCCGATGAAACGTTATTCTGTAAAATTACGTCTAACATCCGTTACACACAGTGGAGGAGCGCCGTCTTGCATAAAGATTGTGCGTGCAAGGCACTGACGGCTTGCAGGGCCAGAACAATTTCGTTCTCTCACAGCGAAGCATATCGGTGTTCGGTGATCGAGCATGTGACTGGACCTTTAGAACTTTACTCCTTGAAAAAGTACGGGCCGAGTATGAATGAGCCGTAAATCCACAGCATACCGTCACTTTTGGGGAATGCAAAGGAACATTTAAAAAAGCGTGCGGATTTTCTGGTTCCCAAATGCTGCAGTTGTGTGTATTCAGTGCGCCGTCCAAGTGAAAAGGCGCTTCGTCTGTCCACAGGATATTCCACGCCCATTCTACATAGACTTCAGCGCGAGCAAGAAACTGAATTGAGAACTGGAGTCGATCGTCGCAATCATGTGGAAGCACCTGCTGCAGAAGTGAAAGTTAGTACAGATAATATCGGAAAATATTCTGCATGCTCTTTAGACAATTGAACGTAGCCTATCCAACGCTTATGCTACACACCAGATTTTGGTGCTACAATGGGAATTTGCAGATCTGTCCTCTTCCACCTGAAGAAAAACCTAATGCGTCTGCAGACAAGGGTTTTCTTCTTCAACCTTTTCATATCCCCTTCTACTGCGAATTACTGTTTCCGAATTACTGTTTTGATTAAACAATATCACTAACAACGCGCGGTCTTGTAAACTTAACATCATTGTGAGCGGCATACACATTGACCACAGGATCCTCATTACGTCTTCCACAAAATTTCACACTTTTCTGATCACTCATTTCGTTTGTAGCTTTGCAATATGGTCCTTTAATTACAGACACTCTGTAATTTAACTCTGAAGAAGATAAATAATAATAATACGGCATAGTTTAGCCGAAACCGACGCGATCTATACAAAGCCATGGCACTACGTCACTTGGCACTGCTGAAATCCCATCGGTTTTCATGACGTATTTTAAATATGAATTTTCTATTTAGATAACTAAGTAAATACAGTACAATAAAATGCATTAATACCAAACATGGGTCATTTACTTTTTTAATAAATCATTTTACTTTAAATTTTAAATATCCTTATTTTGTTCTTAAATTTATTTTTGAAAGACGTCACAAAATCCATCTGTTTGCATGTCACAAAATCAGTGCCACGGCTTGATTATATTGCGTCGGCTTCGGTTTAGCACACTATCCCTTCAAAAAGAAATTTTGCAATCTTTACAGCAATTCTTTATAAATGTAATAGTTATGTATGGAGTTTCACAACGGCCATAGAAAAGACGGTGATGGTTGTACCTCTATGACTGAGAATCATCACATTATCAAGTAAATAATAATAATTATAAACTGGAGAAAATGTCCGAACACAGGCAAAATTATTAACATTTCTCACACTGTAAGAACATGTATCAGAACCATCGACCAGCTTATAGTCAATATTTATCCGAATATTGAAAATTTGCTACAGAAAGACACAACTTGTCTTGGCGAGCGCGCCATCATAACTGCAAGAAACAACGCCGCGGAGGAAATAAATGAAGCAGTTTCTGAAAAAATAGCCGTTTAATGTAGATGAGATGAGACCACTAGAGTTTCTAAGTGCTCTCAACCCTTCAGGTTTGCTTTCACATGTACTTAGGTTAGAAGTTAGTAAAGCTTCGCAATCTTAAACCAACACAGCTTTGGCACAAGAATACCCATAATTCCAACTGATTTGCCATTTAAAAGGCTGTAATGTTCTGTCAAATTGTTTCGCCATTAAGATTAACAAATCCCAAGGCCAAACTTTTATTGTGATTGGAGTAGACCTCCGTAACGAAGTGTTTTCGCAACAAATCAACTATACGGACTGGTATAGCAATAAATCAGACAATACGGATTGAGGATGGAGATAATAAAAATCGTAATATGGTTTTCCATGAAATGTTTGCTGATTAGTAAAGAGTCCATAAAATGTCCTAAACTACAGAATTATTATTTACATAAGAAGGGTTATTTCACTTATATTATTTTGCCGTGATCGTAGCTACGGGTATCTGCTAGTAATCTATGAATGGAACAAATCTTTGTCAATAATCAAATGAAAACCATAAAACTCAAACAATTACGCACGGGCAGCTTCTTTATCTTTATATCCTTACAAGCAGAGGCATCCCATAGAGAAAGTAGGAATAGAGGGTCGACTCTGCCTGAGGAAGTGTAATGCACAGCACTGCTGCCAATTGAAACAATCGGACTTCTGCCATTGCGCATATTTGTTGCGCATCATCCGTAACCAACCGCGGGCATGTGTTTGCTTACAACAATCGAAGACTCTTCTATTGTTGTAAGCTAGGCTTACACTGCTCCTCTATGCCCGCTATAGACTCTTTCGCTTCAAATGTCAGAAGAATATTTTTAAAAAATACGGAATTAAAAAGCCACTTTATGGCTCAGCATGTTGCTGTGCAGCATACTGCAAGAATAATCGTAAAAGTAACCCAGAGCTGATGTTCCATCCTTTTCCTGCTGACTTGGAATGGTAAGATTAATTATTTTTATTTTGCGTAAATTGAAAGTCTATAATAGCATTCTCCAATCGGCCAACTCCGTTGCGTTAGGCCTTCCGCACACGAAGCGACTAAAAAAAAACCAGTTGCAAACTTAAATCGCCAATCAGTCGCTAAATAGTTGCCGCCCATTGATTTCAATTAGCAGCCGCACACGGCGCTACTAGTTGGTAACCAGTTTGCAACGCGTTGGTGATCAGTCATCGGCAACTCGACATGCAGAGTTGCTCGGCGATTTGTTTCTAGTTTCTTTGGTAGAAATGCGAAAATGGCAGAACAACCACGCGAAACGGGCAAACGCGAGCACGATAGTCACAGAGTTGAGTCAACTTTCAGTTGCGTCGTGTGCGATTCAGTTGAGTCAACTTTCAGCACGAAGGCCCCAACATCAATCGGCTCCCGCTAAAACTGTGTCCTGCTCGATACCTTCTATCTCCAACCCACTGTTACTGAGTATTTCGAGTTAATGGTACATCCAGGTCTCACTGTGCTTGGTTCCGAATTACAGGTCGTATTCCACAGGTCGTATATAAATTTTTTTGTATATTGCATTGATTTTTAAAATCTATATCCTCTATAAGAACATTTATTTTTTAGCAATGACTCTCCTCTACGTCTACCATTGTTACGACCGGGAGTAAACAATCATTTATTTCTTCCGCCACCAATCTTTCGTATATCCTTGTGCTTTTTGTCTTAAGCTGAACATCGTTTGGGCAACATACTTGCTTTGCCCCATCTACGAACTTCTAATCACTCACATCTTGTCAATTTTTCATTCATCCAGTTTCTCTTACCATATCAAATAAATAATGCTCGACAGTCTCTGCTGCTGACTTCACAATCGAGTGAGGTAGCTCTAATTAAATACTCAATTTGCCTGTCCGTCACGTTTCATATTTTCGGCCACAACCTGATCCGTTCTAGCTCTTTCTATTCTCAAAATGCCCAAAGTAGACAAATTAAATAAACCTTGTACCCGACAAACATTGGCTAACTCTCTTTCATCACCTAAATCAGGCGTCCCTATGCGTTCGTCAATTGAACAGAACATTGCCGACTATTTTTCGAATCCTGACATTTTGGATAAGTTTTTGGATTCCCTATTTCAGCGCCTTACCCAGAAATTAGACACTCTACTAAGCGATCTAATTTACCGTATCTCCTCCACTGAAGCCCGCATCGAGGAATTAACTTCCCGTGTCAACAACATAGACTCTTCCATAACAAGCCTCAACGCTCTTTACTCTTCCTCGAAAAATTCTTCAGTTCTCCCCCCTTCTTCGCAATTAACTCTTGTTCAACAACAAATAGATGACATAGAGCAGTATGCTAGAAGGTACAACATAAGAATATATGGCCTCCCCGAATCTACCACCGAAACCACTTCAGCAAAATGTCTTGATCTTTTCGCTACCAAATTGGACGTGAACCTTAACCTTCAACTATTATCACGGCTCTCCGAATCGGGCCCCGTTCCGACACCAAAATCCGGCCTATTCTTCTCCAATTCTCATCATGCAATATCAAGATATCATAATAAAAATTCGCACGAAGCTTCGAGGATATCATATTGCTGATTTCCCGGTCTACATTGCTGATGACCTAACTCCATCTCGGTACCGTCTTTTTTGTGCAGCTAAAATCAAGCTAGGCCCAAGGAACGTGTGGTCTTTCGGCGGCAGAACACCGCAATCCTATCTAGTCTACTCACACACATGCTGAAATTGCTTCATTAATAGCAGCTCAGACGATCTTTCTTCTTTCGAGCTTTTATATCTAAAGACTCTGAGGGCAAAATTTTCAACATCCGCAACATCAACGATTTCTAATTTGTTTTTTTACAGTTATTCTGTATTTAAATACTATTTTTTCTCTATCTATTTTAGTCATAATTTTACTTCACTTTTCTCTATTAATTGCTTTGCCCCAATTGACGTTTTTATGCTATGTAACTTCAGTTATATATAAACTTTTATTATTTTCCCCTACCCTTCAACCTTACATCCTATAACAGCCTACCTCACTCTTCAGATTGTACTGACTTTGCTTGTTTATTAGATAAGTTATTTACCTATCTATCCAAAATTTCTATGTTTAACAATCCGGCCTCTTTAAATGAGTACGTTTAATGACTTGCGAGAGTTCATCAGTTGAGGCATGTTTGATAGCGTGGATGCTAAGTGCTCCTCTTCTCTGATCCAGCTAGCTTCCCTATTATGTTCAACTGAGACAGACCAAAGAGACGACCAATAATGTTGGAGTGCTGTTTGTGTTGGCAGACCAGTGTTTTGTGTGTGTGTGTGTGTGTGTGTGTGTGTGTGTGTGTAATCTTTGTTTAACTGCTTACAGAATGTCTCATTGTTTTCGAATAACTGGTTCTGCTGTTTGCACTGAGTGCATATTTTGTATATCTCTTCAGGTGTTGAGTTTTTGCAGCTAACTTTTGTTTTAATGTGTCCATATATTTTGTAATGTGTTGATTGTGCTTCTCATGTCTGGTGTATGTTTTAATCTTCTTAAATAACTGTCTGAGGCGTTTGTTCTGCTTTGTTCTGTTTGTTGTTTTCAGTGTGCTGTGTAAGTCTACCTAACTGTTTGCGGATTTCGTCAATCTCAGAGTCAGTCCGCTTTTGCCATTTAGGATTCTGTTGGGTGTATAATTTTTGTGTGTGTTTATCGATTGGTTTCCTACCCAGTGTGGATGTAACTGTAAGAGCCACAGTGTAAATAAGTAGGTGTATGTATTCTAAAGATAGATTTTCTTCAATGTACTGTGGTAAGATATGTGGATTGATTAAAAAAAACTTGGGGAGAGGTAAAAAGTGCAGATGAAGGGGTAAAAATAGATGACTTGCCTTATCGTACTCGGTAGGCGGGGAGATTAATTTCTTTTTAATAACCGTATCAATGTATATCTGCTTCACTGCTAAAGCTCCTTCTTGGAATGTTTACAAGATTGTATTATTTATATAACCATCTAAATTACTTTTATATACTTAATGAAACTTTTATAAATTTATTAATGAACTGTATAAATATTTATAGTAATCTCATTTTTAATTTAGTGTAACTCTTTGGCAGCGGCCATGGCTCTATCAACGAAATGCCGAACTGCGCGTTTGAGCATTCTATGACATCACAACACCTTGGAGTAGAGTGGGGCTTGAAGAAACGCCGACAATAACTTTAACAGGTGAAGTACATAATAAAGCGATATTAATTTATGAATGAAAATATGTGACTGGTTAAATATTGTTCTGAAGGGTTAGAATACTAATTTCATTGTTAGAAAACGATTGAACAAAGGCTGGATAATTTAATGCCATGAACTTAAATCCACCGTGTTTTTATCGGATAATGTTTTACCGATCAGCGATCGTTTTACCTTCGTACTGTTGACATCTGATAACAATATCAACTTCTAATACGATACATATTACAATAGATTCAACATTTTACCTGCTTTTATTAGCTAAACATCAATTTTATTGATTGTAGCTAATTTTTTTTTCAATTTATTAAAAAGAAAACATAGGTGGTGGACACGCTGCTCTTTCATGATTGGCTAGCGTGCTAGCTGCTGATTTGAGAACGTTGATCCACACAAGCGTCGAGCGTTGAAAGTTGAAATTTTTCAACGCACTGAACGCACAACGTTCGCCTGACGTATGACCAACGGACGGTCAACGGATGCACGGAAAAAGTTATGTGAACCGAAATTGACGCAGCAACGCACGACGCAACGGTGACTCAACGCACAACGCACGTATGACGGTTTATATAAACAGTTTATATAAAATATAAAACAGAAAATATCTAAGAAAACTGTGTCACATCGTAAAAAAAATTACATGAATATCTTTAAAATATTTTTTTTTCTTATTTGATCTTTAGTACGTTATTCACTTACCTTTGATAAATATTTTTCAATAGTAATATTTGGTAAATCTATCAAGTCCCATAAGCTCTTTGTGCTAATATTTGAATAAATTAACAAATTTAAGAATTGCTGGATGCCTGGACAAATGTCGTGCTCACTTGTTTTTTGTTTTACTGTTTTTAATATAATATCTGCTTCATCAGTAGCATAGGAACAAAGATAAAAAACTGGAAATCTTATTTGTTCTGAGATCTTGAAAGTAATATCCATTGCTGTAGGATAGCTTCTGTAATAATTAAGTCTGTCGATAAGTTGATACAGACTTACAGTCAGAACAGAGAAAAATATCCCCGACCACAATAGCCGTAAATACTTTGGGCAATCTTCATTAAAAGCGTGGCGAATGCATGGCAGAGATGTTTTCCACTTCCTCTTTCTTAAAATAATGTGGCGCACACATTTTCTAAGTCTTTCTGTTAACGGGTCTTTTCTGTTATTCAAGACAATTCTCTCCATTGCGAGAGAAAATTCTACAGAATGTTTTATAGAGAATGTTCTATAATTCTCTCCATTGCGACGGTAAAACGAGAGATGTTTATGCGTTATCTAATATTTTCGTGTTGTTAACATTCACTGAAATACCATGATCGAATTTATTTACAGCCTGTTAGTCATACTAGTCCAATATTTATGACTTATGATTGTTTACGGTAAAATATGACTATTTACTTAATAATAAATTAAATATACCAAAACATAAATATGTAAAAAAATTTATTGTAGATATAAAATTTTTAAATTTTTATTATGCTAATTTTTAGCCGACCACTAACTAAGAATATTATTTTTCTTTGTAATCGACTTAAAAGTCATGATTCAAGAAGATATGTTGAAATCTTGAAAAATATAAATTGGAACAGCGAATAGATTTTAGTACTTTGTCATGAAAAGAAAAGAAAAAGATTTTTTTTCTGTTTTGAGAGGGGGGTTCGGGGTGAGGAATTAAAATTAATAAATTAATTGGGTTTTGTACTTGTACCGAATATTCGAATAATTCCTATAATAAGAACAATAAACTAGAATTTTTAAAAATAATTCAGTAAATAATTCTACGAAAACATTGAAGCCTCCCCCCCCCCACCCCCCTACCTTCATACGAAGAAAAATTTCAGTTCATTTTTTGAAAACTCGATAAAAATAACATAAAATTATTAAAAACATGAGGCTTCACTTGGGGGTTATGGCTTTCTGTGTGCTTTTATTCTGGGGATTTCGTCCTACCAGTTCCCGAAACTGCATTTATGTCTTTTTAGAGATATTAACAAAGAAGATAAAATTTCATATTTTCACCTCACCCCCTTCAAAGATTGATATTTTGCTTTCTTGTTTTCAAGTTAGAGCTGCTGTTAAGATTTTGAAATGTAAAAGATATGTATACATGTATATCGTCTTTTATAAGGACTCACTACAAGAATAACTGAAAATCACATCTATCATGCAGACGATGGCTTCATCTTGGACGACAATACTTCTGTTCAACACGTGCAATTGGTGCAGTGGGTCAGCTAGCACGAAGATCACTTGTCTTTGTCCCGGAGCCCAGATTTCGACCCCAAAGAGGTTATTTGGGCACATAAACAACATCAGGAACAATTTCATGAACTTCCAGAAGGTAGGACAAAATTTCAGATCCTCCACCAGAGAGTGAATAAAAATGTACGATTACTAAAATACAGGGTAAAATAAAATTTTAGTAACCCTTAAAAAAGCACGAGCGTAGGACAAACCCCACAGGGAAATTCCCAAACTACAGAATCCCTTCAAGAGTGCAAGAGAGACCATAGCCCAATAACCAAACTTTCAAGTTAAAATACAAAGGAGAAATGAATAATTTTGTAAAATAAAATATTAGAGTGTTTTCGAGTTATACGGAAATTTTTTGAATTTTCTTTCTTCTTACCATAATTAGACGCATTACACTAATTGCATATTAAAAATGATATAACAGTTGAGGCTTCATTTTTGGGCTTCCAGTTTTGCACTCTTAAGTGTTTTTAAGGGTTGTCCTATAGAGGCTGGATACTAAAAGGCATACATACAGCAAATGACATCATGGTACCAAATACCCGTATGAATTATTGAAATATATTAATCTTTTATATATGTCTAAAAAATTGTCATTTTTTTCAGCCCATAGAAAATATTTTTTCTCTTTTTTTTATCTACAAGTACTTAAAAGCAACAGTCATTTTCTTGAAACTCTTATATTCATTTCAATTTTTTAAAAATTATATTATATTTATCTAAGGATCACATATGCATGTAATTGTTCAAAGAGTGCTCTGAATACTCCTGTAAACTATATCTATTGTAATGCCCGTGATCAATGGATATGCATTACCGGCGGTTCGGTCACTAGACCGACTTCAATCAAACAAAATTCAGGAGTCAAATTGTTAAATCAAGTGGAAAATCTGCGTGAATAAATTCTACACTACGTGAATTGTGTCTCCTTAATAATCAATAGCGAGGAGAGGATTTATTCGCTCAAAATTACAAATTCAAATTGCTTGATACTCGGACAAGCCAAAGGGGTAACTCAAATAAAAAAAAAAATGCAAAATTACACCATGTTTCCAAGATTGATTAAAAATAGAACTTAGGTAAAAAGAAACTACTGAATAAGAATTGCAGTTAACGTTATAAAACGAGACATCATAAGGTGCTGGGGACTACTACGTACTGGGGTAAGAACTCGCATCCAAACATTCAATCGGGACAGGAGGGGAACAGATTAGTTGAAGGTGGGTATACGCGTTTGGGCCCTCCCACTCTATATAACGTCATCTTTCTGGCTAAAATTTCTTAAACGGACAATGAATTCGCATGAAAAACGGTAAGTAACGGGGTCAAGTTCTGAATTTTATCCATGAATTCGTTTTCTTTCTTAAGAAAGTATCTCTCCTTGCAGTAAGAATTCCTTAAACATTTAATAAACACTAAACTACAGCAACTATTTCTCAATTCAGTTTTTCTTTTCTTTTTAACAGGTCAATCGGTTAAGTAAACTGCTGGAGTTTTTACACACACTGGCCAATGAATTAGAAACCCGTGATGAATTACTATACTGATACATGTATGTAAAGCGAGTCGCAGGTCAGAAACGATTGTGATATGCAAATGAATGCAATCATGTGAGGTACATGCTCATTCCAAGCTGCAGGTATAGGGTAGGAACAAGCTGCAGCTGCTCAAGTTGAGCAAAATGGGGAAAACAGCAGACCTGTCTAAGTTCCAAAAAGGAGTTATTGTGGGAGCCCGTCTAGCTGGAGCTACGATTTCCAGGACAGTACAACTGACCGGTATTTCAAAAGGTCAGATCTCCAAGGTGTTCAATGCGTGGAAACGGAATCTACAAGAGTTGTCGACACGGCAGAATTGTGGATCAAAAACAATCAAAACAGACAGGGACCGATGTCGTCTGAGACGGATTGTGCGGCAAAACCGAAGATCTACTGTGGAGCAACTGACGGCAAACTTCAATGAAGGATCATCGCAACTAAATGATCCTAAAAGATGCCCATACCAAGACATCTCCTCCAGAACAAAGCGCCGAGAGTTCAAGCTAATAGGGATGGAAAGTCGCATGGCGGTGAGGAAGCCCCTGGTGTCAGCAAAAAACCCGGAAAGTTCGCCTGCAGTGGTGTAAACAGTGGTGTGACTGGACAGTAGACGACTGGGAAAAGGTGATGTGGTCGGACGAGTCACGTTACACATTGTTTTGCACCGATGGCCGGCAGAGAATTTGGCGGCAGCCCCATGAATCGATGGACCCCTCATGTGTTGTGAACACAGTTCAAGCTGCAGGAGGAGGTGTCTTGGTATGGGCCATGTTTGGTTGATATAGCAAGGATCCCCTGATATTCCTTGACAGTCGGGTGAAAGCCAAAGACTACATAAACATTGTTGCAGATCAAGTCCATCCTGCAATGGTGCATTTGTACCCAAATGGTGACCGGTTTCTTCATGGACGACAATGCTACTGTCCATCGAGCAAGAATTGTTCAGGATTGGTTTTCTGTACATGACACCGGGTTGTAACATTTGCCGTGGCCAGCGCAAAGTCCGGATTTGAATCCGACCGAGAATGTTTGGGACATGTTGGAAAGAGACATTTGTCGAAGGCATCCGCTCTCGTCTACTCTGCAGGACCTGAAGGTCTCTCTGACGAATGCGTGGTCTGCGATTACCTTACCTGCATTGCAACTCCTTGTAGAGTCCATGTCAAACCTCGTATGTTCTGTAATTACAGCAAAAGGAGGGTCAATATCATATTGAACGAAGGTTTCTAATTCATTGGCCGGTGTGTGTATTTTCCTTCATCAATCCTGTTCATTCAGAGGTCGAGACTCATAATTTCACACGGAAAATTGGCGTAAAGGTCCCCGGGCCAAAAGTAGGCTTAGACTATATACTACCTTGGCTTCAGGGAAGTTCTACTTATTCAAATGGTACAATTCAAAGTTGCGATGACGGCGCCTTTTCTTTCCGCCCAGACTCGGACATGTCGTAGTCGAAAAAAGATAGAATGAAAAACAAATTACGTGATTTTAAATATGATCAACAATCTCTGCAATTAAGCAACTAAATCATTTTTTTGTAAGAATGACCATTGGAACTAGTACTAATTGGAACAACGTCACCTGGTCTTCTCCGGACGATCCGATTACGTCTTCTTTGGATCAAATGACCAATAAAATTGCTAGTCGCATAAAAATATATCTTTGAGGGGGGGGGGGGGACGGATCCCCCCAAAAAACAAAACGAGTCATCGTCGCTTTATCCTTGACTATTTTCCTTCTGTCAACATTGCCGATTTCGTCTCCTTCTTTTCGAGCAGACAGCCGCAACATTACGAGAGGTCGCATTGTTAACCATCTCTCTCATAACAAAACACACGAAAGCAAAACGAACGATAGGAACTATAGCTACTATATTATACCGAGCCGTGGCCTACGTGATAGATAAAGGCCTGCTCATTCGTCTTTTCTACAATGGTAGCAAATAAAATAAGTCAGTTTGGGCTTTCCTGCATTAGTATGTGCTTCCTACTGGCGACACCTAGAGGAGAATTTAGAGTATTAACATTTCGCATATTACGTCAGGGCTTTAGTAAATACGACATTTATTGGAGTTGGGATCATAGATTTACTCAACTTTAATGACAATAATAATAAGAATTAAAATTTATTATAATATTTGATGAAATATACAAAGAAAATCTAGCATTTATAGAAGCCATTATTGGCTTATATTGGAAAGTCGTGTTTACAAATAAAATACTTAAAAAATAAATATACAAAATATGAAAATTCGTAAAAAGAAGTTTTTTACAAGATAAAATTATAAGGTGTTCCGATTATTATCATATTTATATTTTATTTTTATTAATCTTAGGATGATAAAAATTAAAATTTATGTTCTAGTTTCCGACAGCGTATATTTCATTTACCTTCGTTAAGTTACGAATGACATTCAAGTTCTTAATGATGATCAAATAAATGTAGATAATTTATTACTGAATTGGAAATAATAATAAAAAAAAGGATTTCATAATAAGACAACATATGCTATTCATGGTTTAAAATTAAAATTCATTAGTAAATTTAATTTACATAACTTTATAAGCAGCAAAAATCATTAGAATTATTAGTTATATAAAATATTTTATATAATGCTATCGAAGTTTTAAAACTTGAAGGGCAGTTTTTTAAAAGCGCTTCTCCGGGTTTTCATTGTTTTCTGCATTGTTTAATTTTTATTAATAATGTCTAACAAAGGACAAGCGCATGAAAAAAATGCCAAATTGCAAAGTTGCTTGAGGACTTGTCCCACGGCCTCCTAGAAACTACCGTGCTTGTGCTTCCTACTGGAGACCTCTACCGGCAAAAAGGCATAATAGTTGCTGCCCCTGTTTACACGATTTCATAGCGAATGAGCAGGCCTTTATCTATCACGTAGGCTACGACCGAGCTGACTCAACACCTAAAGAGAAAGCCTCTGCACGGAAACCGTCATACATTGTTACATCATCATGGTAGTGCAAATTCAGGGCTTATTATTGGTAGAAATACGAATAACAATGCACTACTTAGATGATGCAACAATGTATGACGTTTCCGTGCACAGGCTTTCTCTTTAGGAGGTGTTGGCTGACTCAACACCACCTAGGGTGCGTTCACTTATTCGTTCGGAGTCATGCTCCGAGTCAATGTGATCATGTGATCAGAGTACTAGCCATGACGGCTCAGAGTCAACACAACGATGTAACAATCGAAGGCTTTGATCGTTATAATCATTTGTATGCAGTATTTCCAATTTAGCCTTTTTTTCATGCGCTTGTCTTTTGTTGGACATTTTTAATAAAAATTAAACAACGCACAGCAACCATCTACCATTCATTTACAAGTCTTCAATTCTCTTCAAAAACTCTCATCATTATTCATTGGTGAACTTGTTATTATTTATTCTTATTATTTGTTATTTTATCTTCTCCGTTTATAAATGAGTATAGAATCATTCATTAATAAATTAACATATTATACTACTTCGTAAATTAACGTATAATACACAAAATAATGAAAATGAGCTTTTAAATTGGACACATCCCTGCTAAATTGGCAACACTGCTTGCGAACGATTCAAGATATTTTTCCCCTCTTCAGAGAAAAGTATGAGCATCAGAAAAGTATGAGCAGAAACAATGTATGACGTTTCTGTGCGCAGGCCTTCTGTCTAGGTGGTGTTGGCTGACTCGACCACCACTAGGGGTCGTCCACAAATTACGTCATCCATTTTCCAAATGATTTTATACCCCCTCCCCTCTCCCGTGTCAGCACATGTCATATTTTGTAACCCCCCCCCCCTTCGATCGTATGTCATCCTACCACACCCTGAAAAATTAAAATTGAAATTCTATTAAGCAGGTGTATCGAGGTAATAAATAAAAATAATGCCACCTTAAATGGAAAATCATTCCATTTATTGAAATATTTACACATCTTTAAACCTTAGTGAGGTAGCCCAAATATCCAAATCTTTAATTATTACAGACTATAGCGGCTCCCCCCCCCTCCCCGAATTAGCGTCTAGTTCATTTTATAAAAAAAATTCTTGGCCTCCCCCTTCAAGATATTGTTTTTTTCTTATGACTTTATGATTAATGCATTGAATCGTTATTAATTGACAAAAAATCGTCCTCGTAGAATAATCAAAAATGAGAAATGTACTTAACAATGTTTTCCTTTTTTGACAAAATGTCACGAACTTGACTGTTGCCGTTGCCGAGCGACGAAAAAAATAAAAAAAACCAGAGACGTTTTGGAACGGAGGACAACAAACAGCTCAACCAGGAGAGCTTGTGCTACTTCGTTGACCTCGACGAACGAATTAGCCGAGAAGTGCGGAAACACAGAATTAGCATAATGAAAGTATGAGTTAAGTTGACATTGAGAACGCCGATGAATTTTCACTACGACCATCGTGAAGCATCAGTCGAACGACGACGCCATGGACATTCGCCATGCCAATAATGATGACAACAAAATAAGTATTATCATTTTATTTATTTCGTTTTGGGGGCCCCGTGCTAGGGCAGTCTGAAAAGCTACGACCAAGAACTGTATTTAAATTCAACCGGATGGAATATTATCTTCGAATCACTTGTTTCCTTGGGACTAGGATGGGCACCCCCTTACTAACCGTACCCCTACCTTTACCCTACAGATCTTGCTTAGGTGAACGATTTAGACCCCTCCTCCCCGCTCACAAGGAGAGGGCCCCAACGAACAATCGAGTTTTTGGATGCCCTTTTCGTAAAACCAAGTCCGCAGCCTTATTTTCGAGAAAATCCCTTTTAAAGCTTGTGTTATATAACTAGTGTAAACTGTACCTTGGCAATTATCACAAGAGCGGCAGCCGAACAGGTAACGTCGTGGCGTAAGACCTCGAGTTCGAATCCACCCGTGTTAGGCTTTTTTTTTCTTTTAATGTTTTGTAACTGTGCTATCGTCCACTTTTTAATATATTTTTCTGTTATAATAAAACAATATTTTTTACAAGTTTTTTTAAATTACACATTTTCAACTAATTATGATGATAATATGTTATAAAAATGTAAATAATTCATAAACATATATCGATTTTAAAGAAACATTTTTTTTTAATGTTTAACTTTTCATTTCTTCTTATGTTCAGGTTTTTATGTCTTTGCTTCTTGCCTATATTGGGCGCTGTAATAAAATAACATCAAATAATCGTTTTAACAAATAATTTCGAAGTTGTAGAATATTTACAGTTAGGCTTGTCGAATACAACGTGCTGGATGGTATTCTTCAAAAAAAACCAAACATTTGAAACGCAAATGTGTGCGACACCAAGAACATTGGATGAATGCAGGACTAATTTTGCAGTTGCAGTTTTCCTTTTTCATGCATTCCGAAAAAGAAATTTTTCATTATAACAGCATATTATAACAGAAAAATATATTAAAAAGTGGACGATAGCACAGTTACAAAACATTAAAAGAAAAAAAAAAAACAGAGCCTAATACGGGTGGATTCGAATTCGAGATCCTACGGGGTTAGTTTCTACTATCTGACCAAAATCGCAAGCTGTTCAATTCAATTGTTGCTCCTGCGTTTTTTCCTCCTTTCAAATTCAATTGTTGGGTGATTTTATGGCTGTGTTGTTTCTTACGTTTGGCGCGAAGTGATATCACATATTTGGTGTTTCTGGTAGCGGACTTTTATTGTCTTTGGTTGTGAAGTGGCTTGTTTCTGGATTTGGGCGTTGGAAGGCGTGTTTTTGCCGTTTTTTCCCGTCGTGCTGTAGCTGTTGCCATCGCAACCACACATAATTAGCATATCGCGGTGGTTTCGAGCTATTTGTGGATTTCTGATTTTCTTTTTGCTTTCTGGATGATTAGCCATTGTCGAAAGGAACCATGTCTTAAAGGTAAGCCAGCATTTTTTGAGCGTTCTGGTGTTGGGTTAGGTTAACTGAGGTTGGGCTAACTTAGGTTTAACCATAAAATGAGTTCCCGTAACTTTCTGGCAGCCATTTCTGTGACCACTAAAAAATACGGATCATTAGCCTCCTGTAACCGGCCGAGGGGAAATCAACTGCCCCCTGTAACCAAATAGGTTGGGGTATATATCAATTATTTACCCCCGGAGGGGGACGTCGTGGACAGAACGCCGAAGGCGTTCGAGTAACGGAAAACAGTGACCAATGAGCCTCATTGAATGAGGCCCGCAGGGCCGACGTGAGGCGCGAAGCGCCGAGAATGGTAAAAGTTTGTTAAATTTAAAGGTAGTTTTTTTCCACAGATTAAGGAGAAAACATTAAAAATTTGTTTTTCTCCTTAAATCTGTGGTTTTTTCCTTAGATAACCTCTCTCAATATACGGTGGGACGTTCATCACTGGAACTACTTTCAGACTTGCTCACGTTTGTTCAATTCAATTGTTGCTCCGGCGGTTTTTTAGCTCTGTTTTTCCTTACTTTTTTGCAACAATGTCGTTTGCCGGCATAAAAAAAAAACGCCGGAGCAACAATTGAAGTGAACAGCTTGCGATTTTGGTCAGATAGTAGAAATTAACCTCTTACGGTTCGTACGCCACGACGTTACCTGTTCGGCTGCCGCTGTTGTAATAATTGCGAAGGTACAGTTTACACTAGTTATATAACACAGACTTTAAAAAGGATTTTCTCGAAAATAAGGCCAAGTTGGAGGCTGCGGACTTGGTTTTACGAAAAGGACATATCAGACTACCATCCTACCAAAGAGCGTCAAAAAACTCGATTGTTCGTTGGGGCCCTTTCCTTGTCAGTCCAGGCCTCTGAAACCCCGGCGAAAGTAGAATCGACGACGAAGCCAACGAGAGACAGGTCAGGGCACTCAAAAGTCACATGATCATCGGGATCCGGGCAACAATCCATCCTTCATTGTTTCCAACAATCGAAAAATTACTGATTGTTAAAATCCAAGATGGAGACAATGAAGGATGAATTGTTGGCCGGACCCCGATGATCATGTGACTTTTGAGTGCCCTGGCCTGTCTCTCGTTGGCCTCGATTCACGACAGTCGACGTCAGTTTTCAAATTTAGCCACGCTCCCCCCCCCTTCCTGACGAACTTACCTTGAATAGTACCTAAAGTGTCAATAATGCGAAAAATGTACTAAGTCCTAAAAAATAAGAAAAAGAAAATATTAGGAAGCCCCTTGCCTTTCGAACTAGTTTATGAATAACACTTAGGAAAGTTTCATTGTTTAGAACTGAAATCTGAACTGAGACAAAAGATTTAATCATAATATTAGAATTCTAGGATTAAGGATATGAGTGCACAATGGAATCCAAGACTAGTGATTAATTGGTATAACGGAAAAGAAAAGAAGAAAATTTACCAGATGTAATTTTGTGAACTGTTTTACCCTTAATTAGACCTGAGACAAAGACAATCATACCCCCATTTGAATTATTTCGACGAGACTCCCAAAGGAAATGACTAAACCTGATTAAGACATTAGAGATTGTTTAAAAGAAAGAAGAAAACAGAATTTTATAGACTTTATTCCTTACCTTGATCGAATAGTGTTGCTAGGAACGGAATAAGCAACAAAAAAAAACATTTTTTGTGAACTATTAGTTACGTTAATCTTTATTATACAGGGTGATTTACATCGAATGTAAAATACTTAAAGGGGGTATTATAGAGGTTAAGATAAACACAAAACGTCCTATGAACATGGGTTCAAATATGAACGATAACTGAGATATGAACAGAAATAAAAATGCCGCCACCAAGATCAACAAGTTAACTCAGGTTCTGTAAAGCCTAGATAAATGCAATTTGGGGGAATAACAAGGTACATAAGACTGTGTATACCGTTAAAATTTGATTGAATTCCTACGAGAAGTTTCCGAGTTACACAGTCAAAATTGTGACAAGTGCTAGTTAGTACTCACAAGTGAACACGTATTATGATGTTGAATGAGTAACTTGGAAACTTCTTGTTAGAATTAGATCAAATTTTAAAGGTATACACAGTCTTATGTACTTTGTTATTCCTCCAAATTTCATTAATCTAGGCTTTACAGAATATGAGTTATTAACTTGTTGATCTTGGTGGCGGCATTTTTATTTCTGTTCATATCTCAGTTATCGTTCATATTTGAACCCATGTTCATAGGACGTTTTGTGTTTTCTTAACCTCTATAACACCCCCTTTAAGTATTTTACATTCGATGTAAATCACCCTGTATATACCTTTTTTTCTTTTGTTTGATCTTAGTGCCTGTGATGTCTCAGTGTTTAATGTTTTGTAACTTCATCTTTTATTTGCGAATAAATGAAACCCCTCGCAGGATTTAGGAGGGACCAACCAACGCTAGTGTAGCGAATAATCTTCTTTACAAGTTTAAGAGCACAACCACGATAAATTTAAGAGTCAGTTTAATCGAAAACCGTATTGTACGAATTACCTGTAACACCCCACCCAAGTTGGATCGTTACAAGACGTATTTTTTGAGGTTGCTTCCGGAACGAACACGTCAGAAATATCATATTCGCTAAGCCATACAAAAATTATCACCATCTTCAATAGATGACTGCAAGTCTCTCCTTGTTTGCAAGTAATATCTACGACTGCAAGTATTGTAGTAGGAGCATTCAAATTAGAGATCTTGACAAATAAGAAAAAAAGATCACAGATTTGGCAAACATGTTTGTGCAAGTTTCCTGCACACTTGGACAATGTATATCGTATGCTAGTATTCTACACTTTTTACATGCAGTTGGGATAACTTTATGAAACAATTGAAGTGTTACAAACAAATTTGGAAACTGCGATGAATGGGGTTTGCCTGTGGAAGTGCTGTAAGAAAACTGGTTTGTTTGTTATGCCAAATAATTGTTAGGTGTCTCCTTTCCCTCTGGTTTTTCAGTTAATTCTTCTTAAGAACATTGTTTAGCGTTCGATTAAGAGATTTTTTTCACATCTTATGCTTTTATCCGTATACGTTTATATTTATCCCAAACTGGGTACAGTTATATAAATATAAAGGTTACATATACTGCCCTGCCAAAAGTATCCGGACACCCCGCTCTACGTGCCCTCTATGGAAATGCTGTGACATGCGGTCGTCAAACGGTCCAGCAACTGATGAAGATTCGTGACCGGGGACATGTGGATCCGTACACGGTGCTCCAGCACATCCCACAATGCTTCAATTGGGTTCAAGTCTGGACCCTGCGCAGGCCAGAGCAAAAACCGAATGTCCGCATGGACGAACCATGCCTGTGTTGAATTAGCGGCATGACACGGAGCATTGCTCAGCTGGAAGAAGCAGTCCGATGAGGTAACATAGAACTCCAACAACGCTCCAGAAAGGTGCATTTCCAACATTTCTTGGTACCGTGGGGCATTCAGTCGCATGTCTACGCTGGTGATAAATCCTTCGCCTGCTCTATAGAACGTGCCCCACATCATGAATCAACCGCCAGTCCTTCACTGTGGGTACGAGGCACTCCGGATCGTATTTCTCGTCTGTCTCCGACTCATACACGACCGTCAGACTGTTGGATGGTGAAGCGGCTTTTATCGCTCCACATGACCTTTGCCCAATCATCACTAGTCCACTGACGACCGTCCATAAACCATCATAGACGGCGAACAGCATTCATCCTTGAGACGAATGGCTTTTTTTTCCGGCTCTCCCACAGAAGTCAATTTCATGGAGGGTACGTTGCACTTGCGCACAGATGGGTCACGGACTGCGGCTGGTGATTAAGCGTCTGAGTCCCCTAAAAGGTAGCAGTGATCTCCCGCAAGGTGTCTTTGTGATCTCACTACCATTCGAGTCAGATCACGTTTGTCGCCGGGAACATTTTTTTGTTGTTGTTGCACCTGTCTCTTCGAATTTGTGCACAAGATCGTGCACAGTGGAGCGAGGAAGCCCAATCATAGCGCTGATTTCGCGAAGTGATTTCCCGCTAATGCATGATAAATTCAAAAATAAAAAAAAATACCAGTAAGCAAATGTTTTAAATAAATTATCACTTATGAAAAAAAAATCTGTATAGCTGTATAAATGAATTTCAGATGCAAAATAAAAATCTTTCGATCTTCTCATGGCTAAACCACGAAAAGATCGAAAGATTTTTATTCCCCGTCAGATGACAATTTAAATTCATAATTTCATAAATAAATAAAATATTATGTAAATTTTTTTTTACTAAAGTACTACTGTGTCAAAAAAATGCTATAAGCTGAATAACTTATTTCAGATGCAAAAAGTTAAAATCTTTCGACGTTTTCATGGTTTCCCATCAGATGGCAATTTAAAATTCATTATTTCATATATAAATAAATTAATAAAAAATACAGCTATTTAAATATTTTTAAATAAATTACTACTGTGTAAAAAAAATGCTACACGTGTATAAATGTATTTAAGTTGCAAAAAATAAAAATCTTTCTTAGATTTTTTTTTTTACCGCGAAATTTAACAAAATGAGTTATTGCCGCGTTCCAAAGTGCATTTCTGACACAAAAAATATATTAAAAACAAGCTTTCATGTTTTTCCATCGGATTAAATAAAGAAATTTAAGCTTTTCTCATCGGATTAAAATATAAAAAACAAGTGGACTACAGTCATATCAAGAAAAGGTATTGTATTACGAATTTAAATGAGCTACGTATAAATATTAGCGATGTAAACCTCAACTCAATAAACCACCACAGATGACTGAAGGAAGAAACTGCCCCCCCCCCCCCTTTCATTTCTTCTTGCCTCAACCCAATAAACAAAGACGTCAAAATCAAGTAAATTCATTATGATAAAATCTCCATTATATAATTTAGACTTTATGCTAGTTTTTTTTTGAGACTTCTATATTATTGATAACAGCTGACTGCCTTGGGCGTTTTATCATGGGCGACATTAGCACGGAAAACACAGAGTACCTTAACAGTCTATTTCTCGAAAAGTTTTGAAACTATCAAAATGAACAAGTTACATTAGTTAGGTCTGTGCTCAATGGAAGCAATATATGAAACCTATGTTTTATTTGAAGACTCACGGAATTTGAAAAAGCCTCGCAAACATCGATGTTTTTTCGTTGTTCAACATGCTTTTACAGAGATTTTATAGTGAAAGATTTTAGGAGTCTACTACTAAGGTCATTTTGTGCCTTTTACACAAGTTATATCTGTACGCAGCCCGGGATAAACACAAACATCCATGCCCACGGCGGGATTCGAACCCACAGCCAGGCGGACTCGAGAACTAGAAAGTCTTTCTTTCTTTCTTTCTTTTCTTTCTTCACAGCCTTCGTCTCACATAAGTGGAGACCAGCTGATTAGTTTTAGCAAAGGTTCGCATAAAGATTAATCACAGGAGGAAGTTTCAGGGCATATGATCAATGGGCTTTAAGGGGCCTTGAATCCTTGTAAGGAGATCAGTATCTTCAAGGAAGGCGAAGAGTAGGGAGATAATGGTGCGCTTGGTCTTCTGATACAGAGGGGAAGCAAGGAGAATATTTTGGATCGACTGTTTCCGGCAATCCACATTTGCATAGCGCCGAGTCCAATATATGGAGCTTATGACAAAAGTGATTTAGAGGTAGATGACCAGTTCGCAGCCGGAATAAAGTTGATCTTTGAAGATGTGAGAGCCATCTGGGGGCAGAAGTGTTAGCGCCACCGATCACCGGAATTAAATTCTTATAATGGCTTCCGTTAGTACTACTTTCATAACTTCAGGATAATTCTCTAATATTCTATTTGCTTTTAGAGAATTATCCTTTTTTGCTTTGATAAAGGATAGGCTCTATCCGAAACGTCAGCTCTTTATTTGATTTTTTAGTTTTATTTTGATTTTACTTATATATTTATTATTCTGTTATTTGTTAATTATTATTTTATTTTTCAGTTGTATTTATTAACTATTTATTGCATTCCAGGGTTTTTGTGTCTCGTCCTTTTCTCTTATAAATATCCATTCATTATAATGGCTTCCCTTAGTCTCTAGAGTCCATGCAGCGTTCCATCGCACCAACAAGCCGTTTCGAACAACAGTGCCAAGCGCCTGGGCGTCAACACGTGACAAGTTCGCCGGCTGCGCACCCACTCGCCCCCAGTACGCCAGCTTGTCCGCCAATTCATTTCCGTAGAAACCATAGTGGCCAGGGATCCAGATAAAGCAGATAACCTATGCTTTTGATCTAAGTAAGAGAAGAAGATTAACCACATAACCCAGCAGGCTTCTGAAATACCAACGACCCTTGTTTAGGGCTGACTGGATAGCTAGAATGGCACTCTTGGAGTCGGAAAGAATTTGATAGTGATCTGGGGGAAGAGAAGCAAGTGAGTTCTAGTTGATACGAACTGGTAGCAGGAGTAATTTTTTGAGAAATTTGGGCTCTGTTCCTTAGGTAAATCCCAACGCCACCCGTCAGATCAGGCGGGGATAGGGAGGCGTCGTTGTATACATAGAGGCTCTTTGGGAATTTGTCCTTGAGGTAACTAACTAGAAGGGGGTCCCGACTCTTGGTAGAGGGGAAATCTAATATCCAGGACGGCACATCGGCGACCAAGTCGCTCAGAGAGTCCATACCAACAGGGTTGAGAAAGATCGTCTCACAGAGCTTTAAGTGGCCGCACTGAAATTCAGCAAGGATCCGAGAAACGAGCAACTTTAGGCGAGTATAAAATTAAGTATAAAATTAAGTATAAATTAAGTATAAATTAAGTATAAAATTAAGTATAAATTAAGTATAAAATTACAATTTTCCGCTAGAGAGCGAGATTCTTGAAAATTATCAGACGTCAAACAATAAGCGGAGATAAGAGATATCACTTTCGCCTCCCACCTAAGAGGGGGAGGAGGAATATTGGAGTCAATATATAGTGTAGCACAAGGGGAGGAGAAGACTGCGTGTAGGCTGTTACGGATGATTTTTCTCTCCTCTTTTAGAAGGGGGTCGACAGCGCTTT
>JAHWFO010053237.1:1881366-1892758 GCA_023313115.1 Rhysida immarginata | reverse complement strand
CCCCCCGTGCTTCGGAGGGCACGTTAAGCCGTCGGTCCCGACTGCTACTGTCATCTCGTAGCAGTCGTTATTAATGGGATGGCGCAAAACTCCCTCGTAGGAGTAGGTGTCGCAGATTATCGCTTGCGATAATCTACCCTCTGTACCAGATAATAAAATTCATTTAGAGCTCATTAAAGTAGAGCAACTCTTGTTTATAAGCGAGTCTATTGACTGTCTCCTACCCTTTTATGAATGAACTTGCTTTAGAATTACGTCATAATAGCCAAACTTTGGATAACGATTTCAAGCATTTTTATTTGAGAATTTTGAAAAATGGATAAGGAAAATTATGCTTAGAATTTTGCGGAGAACAGCGCTAGGTACTTTATGACCATAGAACCTGATACACCCTGTATAATCAGATTAAAATTTCATTTTTTATGCCCCCCCCCCCACTTCCAAAACAGCATTGATCAAATAAAACGAATTTTTTCTCTCCCAAATTATCCCTTTAAAATACCATTTATAATGCATGATGTACCATTTATATTAGTACATGTTGTGATCGAAGTCGCCAAATTGCGCCTCGAGATCAAAGTCGCCGGATTCTTGTTTATTTGTGGATATTGGCTATATTATCATTTCTCATCTGAGAGCATCCTTGTTTGAATTTAGTGTAAATATAGTGTAAAAGATTAAATTATAATTTTAAAATTTTGTCAAAATCAAAGAATTCATAAAGGTTTTATTGCGAAAATACTTCAATACAATTGTACGAAATATACACTTGATACTTGCGAAACAAGTATAACATATTACATCTGACATGTTTAACAAGGATGCTCTATTGTAATTTAATTACAGAATTCCTCTAGAATTTCTCTTTCTATATTATTTGAAAATAACAGCTAGCAGGAATTAATTGGTGGATGATCCATGATAGAGGATCATACCAGAAGTTCAAATTAATACTAAACTTGCTGCCGTATCTCTCAGCTCATAAAATTAATGGTGCTTCCATAAGTTTTCTTGAATAGCCAACATGAGATTACTTTTGATTCCGATTATGGTATTGTAAGCTGTAGGATGAAAAAACAACAAATAGACATTATATATATTTTAGAATGCTATAAATCACCTATCATTTATCCTAATTATAGATCAATCTGATTTAACGATTGACTGACAGTAAATGAAATGGATTACGGTATCCAAGTAAGTGTGTTGCCGATTTCCTAAATTTTATAATGATCATACTAATCACTATACGTTCTCTTAAAATCTTAAATTATTCAAAATACAGTGAAACTTCTCTAATCGGACCAACAATGGGGGTATATAACCTTGGTCTAACCATGTTTCCGACTCTTGCAATTTATTATGAAGGTGATTCAAATGAAAACTTTAAATATTTTATCCTGCAATTTATTGAATAAAAAAGGGATACAAGAATATCAAGTTACCGTGTAGTCTACATAATTTACAATAAATGTTCGGGAAATCGCAGTTTATGGATAATGAAGAAACTATTGCTCTTCATTAAATCTCGTCGATAATATTCTTTTTTGACGTAGAACTACGTCTATCAGGGGTGCAGCCGGGGAAAAATTCAGACGCGATTTTTCGTTCAAAAAGTGATGTACATATCTCAGTCTATATCTTTCTATCACTATATCCTACAATTATGGTCATTATCTCGTTGGAAAGAGTAAGGTTGAGTCTTGAATAATAAGCAAAAATTTCACCAAATGAGCCACTGGGTAAAAAGTTACAGCAAGTTAAAGTTAAGTGAATTTTATGCTCGCCATCGTAATAACGGAGTGGCGCTGCTGCAGCATATACGTGTGCGGCGTGTATTGGAACTAATTGGAGCTAACCATGGCTTACGAGAAAAGGCCTGTGCATTTAATATAAAGAAGGCCTGTGCATTTAGTATAAAAACATGGAAACACGAGCGTTTTAAGATAATATCATGAAATCCTGTCATCTGCCGGCGAAATCAGTACATCATTTATATAAAATCAGCGACGGTGGACGTTGTCACAACAAAGAAAAAATCTGACAATGAGTATCTAACAATGGGTTATTTCCCGATTATACAAACTGGTGGGTTCGCTTCTAGTTTTCTATTAAAAATATGTTGTAAAATAATAAAATATATATTATTTTAAGCAGATTAATTATTTTAAGAAATGAACTTTGAAGTTTTGTTAATTTCTTAAAACAAAACAATAAATCTGACTAAAAAATGTTTTCAAACATGTTGGTCTTAGTTGTTTGTAAAAATATAAATATATGGGTCTTTAAAACAACAGTGATTTTACGACATAGAGTCGACGCGTTTCAGCCGTGGCTTTCTTCAGGACTGATTCAGATACAAGGGTTCGAATTAAAAGCATTCATGAACAATACTCTTCGATCTAAGATAGCAAATGGGCAGCGTAAAGCGAGTGGTGTGGCAATTTATAGAAATTTAAATAGTGTAGCAGACTGTAAACATGTCGAGCATCACATAAATGTAAGACGGAGAATGATTGAATATGGAGTTGGCGATTTATGTTTAGTGGACGTTACCTTAAATGTTTCTTCAAAATTTATATTGGGCTCGATGTATGTACATCCAAATACTTCACTTTTAGATTCAAAAAATATTTACATTGATCTGTCATTTACTAGAAATATAACTCCGAAACTTTTGTCATCTGTTTGTTACTTTTCATATCGCAGACCCATTCTTCACAAAATTGTAATAAATTGAATATAGTAACTTTTTTTTAAAATTTGTTCCTTTTTTCGCCAAAAAATACGCACTAACGGTAACCAATAATAACATACAGTAGTAGTTCTACGCCTTAAAAACCCGCGGCTTTGGCAGTCACCAGAGCCTCCGTCAATTTTTTTTTATTATTCCGAATGTTATTTTTATTGATAATTAGTTTTTAGATTTAATTGATTCATTGTTATAGCGCGTGTGGCGATTTTCCCTCGCAACTAATTAACTCAGTTGCGAGAGGTTATACCACAGAATAACACAGAATGGTTGCTTTGATTTGTTTGGTATTGACGTCCTTTTCAACTGCCATGGTCATTTCAGGACGGCATTATAGGGGCCGCAAATTTTGCCTCGCAAGGGTTCTTTAACGGCTTTAACAGCCAGCAAACGGCTACACGGGACCAACGGCTTTACTTCCCTTCCGAAGGAAGTGCGTGATCTCAGGATTTTCCCCCTGAAAAAATCCTCGTCGTCCTCGGTCGGGATCGAACCCGCAAACTCGGGCATCAGAGGCGATCACGAAACCACTGACCCACCGAGGCCGATAACAACACAGAATGGACAGCTTCGCCGTTTCCCATGCTAGGCGATGATAGTGAGCAGACGGTGGCGCCCTCCGACGCATTGGTGGAATCCACTGGCAGTTTAACCTGCGGTTCTATGGAGCATGCTACGACTTTTTCAAGATTTTTAATTATTTCTCGGTCTGTAATTAACGAAAACCACCAAGATCACAGGGAAGCTTAAAATGAATGACATGTAAACTATCGGCGTCAAGAAAAATTTTTTTTCTACGGAGGAAAAATAGATATTCGCCTAATTAAATGCACTTGGTGGAATCGTGGGTTCGCTTAGAATAGGAATAGCATTGGGAAATAGGCGCTTTTCGATTATATTTAATTATTAAATTTATTTTTCGTTCTTCGTTTTAATTTCAATAAATAAAAAGTTAACTTTAAGTCTGTATATGAATTTGTTTCATGTATACAATGAAAATAAAGACATTTAAGACATGTTTGCTTATCTATTAAAATTTTCAAACTGACCCGTTTCTTAGATATTATTAAATAAAAAGTTTTGATTTAACAAATCTTTTATGAAAGCGTATTCAGAATTTTTGCATGTTTATAAAGAAAATGAAAGCTTTTACTCGTGATGTTTGTTTAATTGTATAACTAAAAAAAATTGTCAGTTTCTTATGTTCATTACATTAAATGAAAAATGAAGATCTATCTTTTAACCCCTCACATTATTAAAGAAACTGTGATCAGGATTGTTATCGGTGTGCCATGAGAATAAAAGCATTTTAAACTTACATTTTGCTTATTTTCAATATTGAAATAAAGCCACTTTCTTCGATTAATTAAGCAAAGTTCTTAATGAAAATTTGCTTACTCTGCGCACACGCTTTTGTCTGAAAACAAACTTGAAGCGTTAATAAATAAATAACTACATAAAAAATAGCTCTTACTGAAATTTGATTTTTAATAATTGTTCCATATTTACTAATGAATATACGTATAAAGACAAGTATGAAATATCAAAGCTGGCGTATGAAATATCAAACTTTATAAGATTTGTGAAATCAGCCTACTTTTCCTTAAAAGGCAATGGATTTTCATTACGCTAGGTGGCGCTTAAGTCAAATATGGCAATCGTTTCATAGACGCAAGCGAAAATCTAATGAAACAGTTATTATAGTCCATCCAGCATTAGTTTGCGCGAAATGTGAATGCCGTTTTAATTGTTGGACATTGTTACAACAAAAATTAAACATTACATAACAATTAACATCTTCATCACATTTCGCGCAAATTAAGGCTGGATGGACTATAAAAAGGACACTCAACAAAATTTGAAGATTCAATGAGTGAAAAATAGTGGAGATACAGCTTATTACAAAAAAACTTGTCTTGCGGCACACCCAACCGAAGTGATACTTCAAGTGCATGATAGAGAAATTGCAATCTTAATTCGATTGATGCGCGGCGCACTCTAGCGACCTGTACGCGTGCCTAATGCCATGGTAGAAAAACGTTATGGTGGAAATTATTGATGTGTGGTTGGATGCCATTTAAATGAATATAGTCTGTTTAGTTCTCCTTTATTAAAGAAAGATCCAGGAAGGAGGAGAATGTAGATTCAAGCTATGAATCATATCAGTTAATATTTTACAAACAAGAAAGATTATCCTGAGCAAATGACGGAAGACGAAAAAGGCGCATGAGAAGAGGGCGTGGATGAAAGCGAGGCCCTGCGATGAAATTATTTAAGATTTTTTGTTTATATTTACTTCTAAATACAGCAAAATAGTACCCGGGCAAATTTATCTCGGACGCGACCGGAGGTTAATCCATCACTGCCCATGTATAATAATGAATCCTAGCCAAGCAGTAAGTCCACGTCCAAGGAGTAGATTGAGTGCAGGTCATCATTACCTTTTCTATAACTAAATTTCGTATTATTTTATTAGGAGCTGTAGCATAAAAGCTACTTATATGAATGCGCCCTTGGTCTGTACGTTTATCCGGCCGTCCATCCGCCGTTTGCACGATAACTTGAAAACGGATTAACTTTTTTAAATTCTGTTTTCAGAAATATGATCATCAAAGTGTTAGCTCGGCCGTATGAACTTTTCAGAATTTTTCGTGGACCCCTTCAAGTCGAATTCACGTGCTAAAACTGAGTGTAAAGAATTCAAAGATACTGGCTTGTCATATAACAATCGATTTGTCAAAAAGGAATACATTGTTATTTTCTGTTCATCTTTGACATCGGCGCGCGCACATGAAATCGCTTTGTCGACGCACGATTGCTCAAGTGCTCATAATCTATAAGCTTATTCAGTAGCGGGAATATGGAGCTACTTAATGGTTTCATTTTACACACGATTTGAATCACCCTTCATCATTTCTACATTTTTTGAGGTAGAAGGTTGAAATTCGGAATGTAGCTTACTATGGGCATGTGCACCTTCACTATTTAGTTTGGTTTTGATTAGCCCGCTAAGGTCGGAGTTTTGGGGCTGAAAATTAGAGGGTACCAAAAGGTCTAGGTGTATTTATGCATATAAAGGAGTGAAATTCGGTTTAAGGAAGATCTCCATTATATGATTTTTTTCCGAGGTATCCATACCTTCCCGACTCGATGGCAGAATGCATCGAAAAGATGACTACTACATTCAAAAATGGTGTAATAACTCTGTAATAAAGGAGCTTAAAAAAATATTTCCGGTTTTCATTAGTCTGACCCTCGTAATTAGAAGAAGAATGGAGCTACTTATTGGTTTATAATGTCAGTCCGTCCCCTTCATAATTTCTACATTTTTTGAGGTAGAAGGTTGAAATTCGGAATGTAGCTTACTATGGGCATGTCCATTTGCACTATTTAGTTTGGTTTTGATTGGTACACTGGGGTCGGAATTACGGGGGTGGGATTCAGAGAGGGCAACATATCTGTGCTATTTAGTACGTAAAGGCGTAAAATCCAGTATCCAGATTCCTCTACGCAAGATCTACATTACTGTGAAGTTTAGTCTCAATTATTCCAGTGGGATCGGATTTGCGGGGGTGGCAGTCACTTGGTCCTTAGAACTATGGCAACATATGGCATGTGATATATCATACGTTCGGAAATGATGAGCAAGGAAAGAAGCTACGAGGTTTTTTTTTACATTTTTTACATATTACGTTGGAGAAAATCAATTTATTGATTAAAAAAAACTTGGGGAGAGGTAAAAGGTGCAGATGAAGGGGTAAAAATAGATGATTTGCTTATCCTACTGAGGAGGTGGGGGGGGGGGTTAATTTCTTTTTAATAAACGTATAAATGTATTTCTGCTTCACGGTTAAAGCTCCTCCTTGTTATGTTTACAAGATTTAATTAATTTAATGTTATTCTCTCTCTCTTTCTCTCGGTACCCTCTCTCTCTCTCTCTCTCTCTCTCTCTCTCTCTCTTTATCTCGGTAACCTCTCTCTCTCTCTCTCTCTCTTTCTCTCTCTCTCTCTCTCTCTCTCTCGTTAATCTCATTTTAATTATTTGTTTATTTATTTATTATTATTTGCTTTGATTCAAGCGTGCTGGTTTTAATCTCTATACAAATTTCTATACGCACTTAAAATTTTTTCGTGCATTGACAGTTGGCAAGACTGTATTAAAATGCAAGAAACGTTGGACTCAATTCTCTCCTGGTCTAAATCGAACGGGTTAAGTCTTAACTCGAGCAAATCACACGTAGTTTCTTTCTCCAGGAAAGTAGCAAATTTTATTTTTGATTACAAGATTGCTCATGATATCATTGGGAAAAAGAATGAAGTTAAAGATTTAGGCATTTTATTTAATTATAACTTATCTTTTACTCCGCATATTGATAATATCATAAGAGATGTCTCCCGTATAATTGGCCTCTTGAAAAGGCTTACCGCATTTTTCAAAAATCCATTAACTATCATAAAGTTATTTATTTCTATTGTAGTTCCTAAAGTTACATATGGTGTGTTAATTTAGTTTACTCATCACACTCAAAACTTTTTACTCCTACAAAAGAAATTTCTTGCATTTTAAAATTTTCTCTCAAAAAAGTATAACAAGCATGATCTCAATATGGAATTTATAAATGTGTTTACTCTTTCCAATATCATTGGTAATATTTTTCTTAATGTCCTTAAGAGGATTGTTTCTGGGACTGTTTGGATGCCCGAGATTCTGTCATCTATCGGGCTGTCAGTTCCTAGAAAAAGTCGTCATAAGTGTCTTACCTTGATAACTCCTAGTACGAGGACAAATATTGGTGAGATTACTCCTTCGTATAAACTTGTTACTTTGTGTAATAAAATCCTTTCTCATAAAGATGTAGACGTTTTTAATGACCCAACCAATTCTATTTTTAAGATTTTAAATATCTGATTTTGATTTATTTGTTCCGAAATGTAATCTTTTTCTTTTGGTTCCTTCCCCCGCTTGGGTTTTATCACCTGTAGGGGCAGTTTGTATTTGCTTGTACATTCTGATCTGAATAAATTAAATTAATTATAATAATTATATAAATTTTTATAAATAATTAAGGTAGTCCGTACCTTAAATAATTATGGAGCACGCACAGGGCCAGTTTAAATTACTATTGTGTTTTATAAATTAACCAAATGGATTCTGCATCTAACAACATTTAATCTGATAAAGAATAGTTTTGTTATGAAAAAAAATGTGTATAATCTTCCTATTTTATATTTGTTTTGATATTTGTTTATGCTGTTATGGGGATTGAGGATCCTTATTTCATTGGGTCTTGTTGAATTTTATTTTTATTTTTCAAATTTCCAGAACTTGAATTTTGTGTCCTTTCAATACTCACAAGCCAGCTATGGCTTCTGTAATGAGGGACCAAGTTTCTATTGCTTTACGACCTGTTGATTTTTTTCATATTTTCTCATGTATATTTTTATAAATTTTGTGAAAATTATTTTCAAGTGAATTGAATAAACTGAAATTCAATTGAATTGAAAAAAATTAATAATAATAATAAATCAAATTTATTCTCACAAATAAAAATAAAAGAATTTACATATTTAGTATTATAAATAACTTCTCAGACTAATGAAATATTATAACATTATATATTAAATATTTTGATAGTATTTATACATATTTTTTATACAGGTATACAGGGTGATTATAAAATAGGTTCGCCTACTAAGAGACCTCTAGAGCTCAATCTAATGAACCGATTGTGATGCAAATTGAAATGTAGGTTATTCAGACCATGGAAGATGAGAATTTTGGAAAGAAAATAAGTGCAAATTTTCACCACCCAGGTGAAAATGTGGCGCTGTGGAATGGAGATTTTAAAACTAGTTTTATTGTTTTAATCAAGCAGGCATTGTTTTTGCTTGGTTTCAGCATATGGTCGTTCTCAATATCGGCCTTATTAGCAGAACGTTTATGCAAATTAGAAAGTTAACATACCCAGAATGGAATTGATCACTCATGGATTGATCCATTCATTACATAATGTTTAGCGAAAAGCTTTCACGAAAGATCATGGTTTTAAGCAAGAAAGAACGCGCACTGTTGGTAAAGTTATTTTACCAGCATATCGTCGTCTAAAAGGACTGCGAAAAGGGCCCATGTCAGATAGTGGGTTGCGAAAAATGATAAAGAAATTTGAATCGACTGGCGATTTGGCTGTCGCACCAGGAAGAGGACGGCGCAAGATAAGCAGACGAAGTTGAAGACGTGGCTGTTGCAGTAGTTGACAGAGCTTCCTCTTATCAACATTCTGCAACAAGTGCTTGAGCAACAGCACACGAATTGCCATCCCATGGTCCACGGTGCGATAGGTCTTGCGGTCGATTGTGCATTGGTACCCATACAAGATTCATCTGGCACAACAGCTAAAACCTCAAGACCCCACTCAACGCGCTGATTGTGGTTATCGCTTTCTGGCGAGGATGATTGTTGATGACCTGTGGTCGTGGAACATTCGATATCCAGACGAAGCACATTTCACCCTAGAAGAAGCAATGAACTTATGGGGTGCCTCACTCCCCCATGTCGTGCATGAAAAGCCATTGCATTCTGAATACATGATCGTATGGTGTGGATTCACCGCTGATTTTATTCTAAGCCCCTTTTTCTTTGAGGAAGTGAAACAACGAGGTCCTGTAAGATACTCTGTGACACTTGCACGGTACTGTTAACTTCCTGCAGAGCATGTGACTCCTGCCTTGAGAGAACGACAATGCTTGTCTTCATGCAAAATGGAACACCTCCATATATTGGTCGACAAGTGAAGGAATTGCTTCATACCAACTTTGAAGATGATCTCTAGAAGTTTTCCAGATGCGTGGTCTCCAAGTTCTCCGGAATTAACCCGTGGGATTTTTGGCTCTGGGGATATTTGAAAATCGGGTCTATCAACAAAGCGTACGGACTGTGGCTGAGCTGAAAGCCAGCATTAGACGACATATCTCAGACATTCCCCGGGAAACGCTTCATGCAACAATTGATCATGCTGTGCTACGATTCCAACATATCATTGACGCAGGGGGCGGACATATTGAACATACGCTGTAATCAAACAAAAACCTTGCCTGCTTGTTTATAACAATAAAATTGTTTTAAAATCTCCATTTGTCATTCCATAGCACCACATTTTCACCTGGTGGTGAAAATTTGCACTATTTTTTTTCTTTCCGGAATTCTCTCCCCCATGGTCTCCCCCAAATTGGCTACATTTCAATTTGCATCACAAGCGGTTCATTAGATTGGGCTCTACAGGGCTCTGAGTAGGTGAACTCATTTTATAAACACCCTATATTTAGAATTTTTGGTGCTCAATTTGGCCATTTTCAGGGGTTGAAATTAAAAATCAAACTCGCGTAAACGGTGAGAAAGCGGAGTTTTACGTCGAATTCTCCACGTTTATCCGCGAGAGGCAACGCGAATGACGAAATGGAGAGACACAGGCCCCGGCACTGAAAAATCACCTGACCATAGTCAACAATCCAACTTTCATTGTCACCATTTTGGATTTTAACAATCTGTGTTTTTCGTTTGTTAGAAACAATGAAGATTGGATTGTTATTCTGATTACTATAGTCAGGTGACTTTAGAGTGCCGGGGCCTGTCTCTTTCGTCGGCTACGGGTCGCGCACGTAGCTCCGTAAATTCTACGCGTTAACCTGAAGGTTTTACGCAGAAGTGACGTTCTTGCGACGTCATTCACGTACTGAATGAGTAATGAGTAATGAATTTTAAAGGGGTGGTTGTCAAAGAACCAAGCACTGCGACCTCAGGTCTATTGTAGTATCCCCAATGACGATGAAAGAACGATTATGAACGGAACAAACACAAACATCCATGCCCTCGGCGGGATTCGAACCCGCGACTCGCTGGTGTCGAGAGCGGAAAAACTTATGCCTTAACCCTCTCAGCTACCGAGCCGGCTTCACGTACTGAAACGTCACTGGTGTTTCCGGTTAACGTGTCATTTAGGGTATGTTTACGAAGTCCGACCGATGCCGATCGGTCAAAGTCGAATCACGTGGTCAAATACCAATTTTTCGTGCCTGGTGTATTTTACTATTTTCAATTTTTTTAAAACATTGTCCATGTCTAAAAATTCCTGATATGATAAATCACACGATCTAATATCAATTTTTCCTGCCTGATTTATTTGAAATTCAATTTCTTATTTAAAAAAAAAACAATTCTTCCTGATAGAATAAAAAATCAACAATGCCAGACATATGATTCGTCTTCGACCAGTCGCCAAGGTTCGCGATCAGTCGGACTTCATAGACACACCCTTAAACTCCCTATTGGTTACACATACATACTGCTTTAACAGTGGAGTTTTTGTATGGGTATATACATATGTATATTATATGTGCGCAGATTTTTTCGTTCTCTCGGTTTATTTTGAAAGAAATAAAATTTTTAGCATTTTCTTATTTTGCAAGCATCAATAGCAGCTTTAAATGAGTAACATACACTATATGATCAAAAATATCCGGACACCCCTCACAGATCATCGATTGGCCCAATGTCACATGATAATGACTTGCACATCATTTAAATAGCTTCCCACATCTTCAGACACAACTCTGCTTGGACATTGGCAAGAATGGGTCGTTCGG
>JAHWFO010053237.1:1823274-1880966 GCA_023313115.1 Rhysida immarginata | reverse complement strand
AATCGTGGCTAGAGCGCAAACGTGCATGTGTCCGGATATTTGTGATCTTATAGTGTATTTCCATTTGGTGTGAATCTGTGAGGTACATGTTCGTATAGTTCCTTTGCTAGTTGAGAAGTAGATAGTGAACTTGGCGCCGCTATTTGTGAAAGTATACCAACAATGCTGTCAATCCAAGATAAATTGTACGATATTTCTAAATTTTAGCACGCTTTTAACGTTTTCATTTGAATCATTCTCGTAAGGGTGTTCAGTGAGTTTTTTTAATTTATGAAAGTCCGACGATTTTGGTTGTCTACAGTAATAGGTCAGACACTTTTTAATTTACATGAAATCTGACTTGCGCGTTGGAACACATAATTGCACTTCAACAGCTTATGTGTTTTTGTAGTGATGACGTGGTAACTTGCTCGTGTAAAGTTGTCATAGGTGGGGAATGGCTAAACGAATAGAACTTAGTGACTTTGAGACAGCAGTAATAATCGGGTGCCACATTACGGGCATGTCTATTCATGAAGTTTCGGGAAAATTATCATAGCCAGGGGCGAGTTTTTGGACATGAGATCGCGGTTTAGTAAGCATCGCTTATACGTCAAAATTGCTTAATGTCAAAGCCTTCCAATGGTAATTGCTCTGATCTTACGCAATTTTGACGTATGAGCGATGCTTACTAAATCGCAATCTCAAGTCCAAAAACTCGACCCAGGTTTAACTATTAGTGATATCGTAAAGAAGTAGACCGCTACAGCCATCGGAACACGCACGTCCACGTCGAATAATCCCTGAAACTTACTGAATGTGACCAACCGGTTTGAAGTGCGAGGATTAGAAAAACCGCAAGAATCCAACAAGGAGTTCCAACAGGCAATAGCAGTCAAGGCTGGTTTCCATTCTGAGAAGTTCCAGGCACATGACGCGGAACATGTTGCGCGTAATTGTTAGAATGGAAACAGGAAATATACTATTTCCACTTTTCTGCGATATCTGTGTTTTCTAGTTGCAGATACAGTTTTTGCCAGTTTTCTGTGTGGAGTGATTTGTTTAAATATGGATATCGTGTGCCACAATCACTTGGCACATTTCTATCCCCGGCACTTTTGCCGCAACATGATGCAGACTGTTTCCATTTCAACAAATTTCGGGAGCATATGCCAGCACATGACGCGCAACATGTTGCGGGATAAATTTGTAGTAATGGAAACCAGCCTTCAGTGTGTATTGCAACATGTTGCGGAAGGAAATGCATGCACTCGGCATTTGCGGATATGCAGCCGCACACAAATAAAATATCTCGTCAAACAAAGTTAGATTGGGTTGTGCTTGGAACGCCAATATTGGACTGTTGAATAGCGGAAAACATTTTGTGGAGTGACGAATTACGCTACACTTTCCAGTCGGTTGGGCGAAAAAATATAGTACTGAATAGTTATATTTTGTCATACAATCAGAAGGAGCAAAGCAATTCTGACGGTATGACAAGAACGGAGAAATTGGAGAGAAGCCAAGACCGCGAATGGGATGTTCGGCGAAGGAGCTCCAACCTCCGTTATGGAATAGATCCGTCCGACAAGCGAAGAAATCGCGTGATCAAAGCCGATTGATGTTGCATAATTGCATACCCAATCAGCTTATTAACAAGCGATATAAATTGCCAGCCAAGCAAAGAAAATGGAGAGAGAGCTTGAATTTCAACGGCAGTGATGGGGAAAGGGCAACAGGTCGAACGAAGGTCATATGGACACCCTATGCTCAATTCGTCTCCAAGGGAAACAGAGAATCTCTTCTGAAAGGAACTGAGGAAGAATCTCGTCATAAGTCAATTGCTGGATCTCTCTCAGGATTCGGAGAGGTTTATAAATCCGACAGTGATGGCAAGGAAACTGCACCAGACGATTTAAAGTTAGTAGGCGACTTGGAGAATATTTTCTATTCTACAGCGGAGGTAATACTTTACTCCGAGAAGGAAAATAGAACAGAGCCTGGTCGAAAGCCAGAGATAGGACCTCTCTCAGGCATACAGCATTTTCATCACAGCGCCCGTAGGAGACGGGAGAAAGCGGTTCGTCGACAGCGATTCCCGGGACGTGGCCAGCGCGGGACAGCAGGGACGCCCGGTATTGTAGTCGCAGTGAATGTATTGAATACAGCTACGTTGCTTGAGGGATCGTGAAGAGCAAAGATTTTCTTCCGTAGAGACAAGGACTAGTATTTCTGAATCTATAAAGTCTTGGTTCACAAATTCCGTAGGCTGCTCATTAGCCAGACGCAAACGAGAGCGAGCACGTGAGAAGGAGGTGGCTGGAAAATTCACAAGGAGAATTTTGTACCAATCCTGCCATCGGCTCAGACCTCGGCGGAAAGGTGAACTCTTGAACTATTACTGTGATAATTGTGAAATTTCATTATCTTCATTTAGGCATCACAGTCGGCCATTGCGAGTGCGAGCGAGGACCTTTTACCGCTCGTTTAAAGCACCGACGTCGGCTTCGCCAAGGGAGCCCCGTGGAGGATACCAAGGAGCCAGAGCGAACGATATCCTCATTCCCATCGTAGGCAACGCTTTTCCGTCTAAGCAGAAGACGTACCCACGTGATATCTGCCATTCTACTATCAACGGGAGGGATTCTACTATCAACTGAAAGATGGAGTTTTAGCAAGTGCGCGCATCGCAAGCGAGATCTCGTGCAGCGAGCCGCATTTGGCTTTCAGATCTTCATCATGGGGTACTGTTGCTGGTCTCTTAAGAAAGATGCAATTAATATTTACTTTTATGCAATAATTAGATTTAGGATTTACATTTGATGACTGTGTAATATTGTTTTTTTCCTCGTCAATCATTAGCACGAGCCTACCTTCACAACCAGAAAATTCGGAGCATGATAAGCGCCTCTCCCTCCTGTCACGTGCTTGCTTAATTGCCCTTAATCTTAATGCCCACATTATACCCAGAGGATACAAGCCGTGATCAGAGAGAATAGGGAGGAGACGATAACTTTAATAAAGAAGACAATTTTAATCCATATTAAAGTCCCTTTTACAACTTGAAAATATGAATTAATTTACTGAGTCCATAATATAAATAAATAAATAGAGACTTCAATCGATCGGATCCATTTCGGTCTGATCCTTGGTCCGTTTTAGCGTGGCCTTCAAAATATTAGGCCTCCGCATCGGGCTTGAAATCGCGTGTCGAGGCATTTTCAACTTTTGACCGCTAATTGGTTATCTCTATGGCTTATTTGGTGCTCTTCAGGGTTAAAGAACTACAAGATACTCTCGTGCTCATGCTACTTTATCCGACTTAAAATTTTACCTTGAATTCCCCATAGGATTTCCCTGATGATCCCCCTCTAGCGTTAAAAAGTTAAACTTCCGCTGACACGAAGGAAAGCATTGAAATTATGCGGAGGCCTAATATCTCGAAGGCCACGGTTTTAGTTCCGAGTTTGGAGTTGGCACCGCTACACAAGAGCGCGGCGACCTAAAAAAGGTTTGACTGGGAGGGGCCTCGTGCTAATGATTGACGGAAAAAAAAAATATTACACAGTCATCAAATGTAAATCCTAAATCTAATTATTGCATAAAAGTAAATATTAATTGCATCTTTCTTAAGAGACTAGCAACAGTACCCCATGATGAAGATCTGAAAGCCAAGCGCGGCTCGCTGCACGAGATCTCGCTTGCGATGCGCGCACTTGCTAAACTCCATCTTTCAGCTGGGGCGAGATGAAATCCCTCCCGTTGATAGTAGAATGGCAGATATCACGTGGGTCCGTCTTCTCCTTAGACGGCAAAGCATTGCCTACGATGGGAATGACGATATCGTCCGCTCTGGCTCCTTGGTATCCTCCACGGGGCTCCCTTGCCGACGCCGACGTCGGTGCTTTAAACGAACGGTAAAAGGTCCTCGCTCGCACTCGCAATGGCCGACTGTGATGCCTAAATGAAGATGATGAAATTTCACAATTATCACAATAATAGCTCAAGAGTTCACTTTTTCGCTGAAGTCTGGGCCGATGGCTGGATGGATACAAAATTCTCCTTGTATTTTTTCCAGGCACATCCTTCTCACGTGCTCGCTCACATTTGCGAATGGTTAATGAACAGCCTACGGAATTTGTGAACCAAGAGTTTATAGATTCAGAAATACTAGTCCTTGGCTGTACGGAAGAAAGTCCTTGCTCTTCACGATCCCTCGAGCACGTGCAATCCAACGTAGCTGTAATCCATACATTCGCTGCGCCTACCAGGCCGGGCATCCCTGCTGTTCCGCGCTGGCCACGTCTCGGGAATCGCCTGGTCCAGTTTCCTTGCCGTCACTGTCGGATTTATAAACCTCTCCGAATCCTGAGAGAGATCTAGCAGTTGACTTCTGACGAGATACATCCTCAATTCCTTCCTTGAAGAGATTCTCCGTTTCCCTTGGAGCCAAATTGAGCATAAGGTCTCCATATGACCTTCATTCGAGGGGGCCGACAATGACCCAAATCTTATCATTTGGCTCTCGAATCTTATACCGAATCACGAATCATCTTATTTCGAATCTTATATTCGAAACAATTTTAATGAGTCTGGATACAGAGTTAAATGCAAATAAAAAATGTAATAATCGATATCATAAAATCTTAGAATAAAATGAAAGCAAAATTTGAAGGAATTTTAGAAAAATAATAGTAGATAACAGCATGGTCTTTATATTTCTTTATACTATAATATAAGGATCGTGATAATAGTATAAAAAATGTCTACGCAGTTTTTAATAGATTTTTTACGATATATCGAATTTCGAATCGATATTTTTTTATTTCAAATCTCTACGATAATCCAAAGATTCCGAATCTTGTCATCGATATTTGCTATTGCCCCCTCCCTCGCCTTCATTCGACTTGTCGTCCTTCCCCGTCACTGCCGTTGAAATTCAAGCTCTCTCTCCATTTTCTTTGCTTGGCTGGCAATTTATATCGCTTGTTAATGAGCCAATTGGGTATGCAATTATGCAACACCAATCGGCTTTGATCACGCGATTTCTTCGCTTGTCGGACAGATCTATTCCATAACGGAGGTTGGAGCTCTTTCGCCGAACATCCCTTTCGCGATCTTTGACTTCCCTCCAATTTCTCCGTTCTTGCTTTGCTCCTTCTGACTGTATGACATATTTCTGATATTTTGACCGGAAATGATGCATCAGTCGATGTGGTGCCGTCTAATGGATTTAACACTCACAGAAGCATAGATATCATCAACAGGGGAAATATTTATGTGTCTTTTGCAACAGTCATGGAACCAATAACATCGAAATGCTGATTAATCGCAAAGCTGCGAATTTCGAAATGAAATTTGAAATATACTACAGAGGGTGGAAGTTGAAAATTTTGCCCCAAAGTATCGATGTAATTCTTCGCCAAACCTCACTGTAACCATCGCACTGTGGACGCTTTTCGAACCTCAACTTCCTGGTATTTATTCATACAACTTTCAGCCATCTCTTGCTTCCTGTGTTTTTTAATTAGATTTCCAAAGTTGAAGGTACACAAAGAAATCGCTATAGCTCAAATGCTGAAAGTGATGCTCATATACCCCTAAGTTCAATGCCACTCTTAAGAAAGTCTCACTGCATTATTGTTGCATGTGTATTATAGCAGTTATTTTTATGTAAAAATTAGTAATGGTATTTTAGAGGACACACGAGATTTCTTTAGTATTACCCAGTTTGTCTCTAGATATTGCGTAAGTTGTATTTTAATGGGGGCGAAAGTTATCAGCATGCCCTCGTAAATAAGTTGGTATTAATTCATTTTTATGATGAAATTCTTAAATATGATACTTAGCTAGGTTAATTCAGGTAGTAAGTAATTTTCGTTATTGTAATCTGTTCCGTAAACTCTATGAATTTACTAACCTGTTATTTTCTGGGGTACTGATGGAACCTCTCCAGGAGATTCTGATCTCGCCACGCCTTTTGCATTATTGATAGGATCTATAAATACAAATCAAATTCAAACGAAAACCATACATTTCAAAATAATTAGATTTATTTTTAAAATCAAACTCTAAAATCAAACTGTATAAAATGTTTAGTCAATCAAAATAAGATAAGTATGCCTCGTTTAAACTTAAATCTACCGATACAGTATAAGGATATTGTAAGTCATTTAAAGAAATGGCCTAATAATGTGAAGATTGGTACTGGTTTGCGTTTTCTGCAAATGCACAGACACTAGACGCCGGAAATGAACCTATAATGGATTTTGCAAGTAGGAAGGAGGTTTCTGTGATGTGTAAATCTGATGAACACAGTAGATGATATTAATTTATTTTGTCTTAATGTACACTCATGGACAAAATAAACGCTCCCTCGCTCTATGCTGCTATATTTTTAAATGAGCGTTTATTACTTTGCCACCATGTGACTGATATCGTTTAGTTCAGTCAGAAAATTATCTACATTTTTAACCAATAAAATCATACCATCCTATTTTCAACGCTCATTTAAAAATATAGCAGCACAGAGTGAGGGAGCGTTTTTTTTGTCCATGACTGTACAATCAATTCAAAATAAAATCAATGAACTTGAAGGTCTACGTGCAGATAAAAAATTTAATTTTTATGTATCACTGAGCATTGGCTCAATAGTAATGAAACTGAGCTTCTGAGAGTAGCGGTTTTTGTGTTGCCTCGACCTTTTCTAGAAATCGTTATCGGGGAGCTCTGATTTTAATCAGAGATAATTTACAATTTTCAGTGTTAGATACAAATAGTTATTGTGTTGCTAAGGATTGTGAAATGTGTGGAATAATTGTACCTAATTTTAATTTGTGTATTTTAACTGTGTGTAGGTCACCAAGTGGTGACTTTGTAAAATTTTTAAATAATTTAGATTTGGCTTTGTCTCGATTTTGTTCAGTAAAAAAGAATATCCTAATTGCTGGTGATTTTAATGTTAAATTTTTATCCAATGACACTAATAAGATTATGTTATGTGATCTTTTAGAAAGTTATGGATTGTTTTATATAAATAAGGCCCCTACTCGTGGTAAAGCCTGTTTAGATAATCTTTATATATAAAATTTCAGGCTCAGGGTGCGTCTGTAAATGTTCTAAAAACTTTTGAATCACTTATCCGATTGAGCTCATATTTGCAACTTATATTCCTTAGGTCCAGAGTAAGGTTTACATGTCCCTAAAGTAGGGGGGAAGGGGTAAAAATCTTATATCTTGGTTTATGTTTGTTTGTTTACCCAAGAGATGGCGTTAGAGTTTATCTTTTCCTTGAAACCGAAACTGGACTAACTGCGCAGAAGCAGGACAGCAAAAGACTTGCGTTTCCTCCCTTGAAATGTATACATCCGGAGGAAAACGGAAGTTGTTTTTGCTGTCCTGCTTCTGCGCAGTTACTCCAGTTTCGGTTTCAATGGAAAGGTCTATATAAAAATTCAGGGTGCGTCAGTAAAGGTTCAGGGTAAAGTTTATATGTGCCGAGGGGTTTATAAGGTTGAGAGGGGAAAAGGTAAAAATAATATTTTGCTTGATCTGTCTGTCTGACATGAGCTTGCGATATGCGCAGACCAACAATGTATGTCATGCCTACAATGCAGAGTAAAGTTTCTGCAACAATAGGCCATAAAAAATTACTTTGGCTATGGTCATGGATGAAGAAATACAGAATGGGAAACTCCATTTTTTAAAGCGTGATATTTTTTTCATTGGCGCTCTCTGGCCATTTGTGTGGGCATTAACAACACCTCCTAGAAAGAAAGCCAAACAACTGAAACGTCATACATTGTTACATCATCATAAGCCGACCAAATTTGGGGCTTATTATTGGTAGAAATATGGTTAACAATGGTCGAAATATGATGATGTAACAGTGTATGACGTTTCCGTTATCAGGCCTTCTGTCTAGGTGGTATTGCTGTGATGCCCGTACATGTGGCTTCGATCCCGGCCGAGGATGACGAGGATTTTTTCAGGGGGAAAATACTATTATAAAAAAGAATGAGCGAAAAATGTATACATTTACTCATTCATTCATTCATTCATTACGAAATCTCCAGAACTATGAACCCTAGAAACTTGAAATTTGGCAGGTATATTTCTCTCGGCTTCTAGATGAGGGTGATGGAGGGATAAAATCTAAGCAACATTTACCTCTTTCATTTTTTCTCTGGGGCATTGTTTTTGAGATAAAAAATGGTTAAATCCTACCTGCAGGAAACAGTTGTTTGGAATCTGTGGATACACTTAAAGATATTGGTATATGAGACACCAGTGGGATCTAATGAAGAGATGGTAGCCGGAATCGCCATAGCTGCGGACCAGATTCGCGAAGAACCAGGAACTTTTGAAATTTTATGTCAGTCCATGCGGCGACGTTGTGAAACATGCATTCATGCCAGAGAGAGTGAATTAGAACACTTATTATTGATGAAAATAGGAAAGAAAATTCCACAGCCTGGGTTCGAACCAGGAACCTTCTGCTCACCGTGCAGACGCGCAAACCAATTGCGCCACTGCGGCCATGGAAGCATTAACACTATCTATATATCCTTAGGGCTGGTTGGAGCAGTACCCAGTTCGTAGGCTGGGACTATCTTTCCTACTGCGTATAATTGTTCCTGGTTCGAATCTAGGCTGTGGAATTTTCTTTCCTATTTTCATCAATAATTTCAACATCTGAGGTTTGGCGTGAAAAAAAATAAATAAATAAATAAATAAAAAAATCCTTTTAAGACCTTTCATTTATAATCTAGAACACCTATAGTAAAACATTTGCATGTTTCATAAAAAACAAGTCACATTATTGTACTGTACGATGTGTGTTTTTTGTTCTTTTTTTACATGATTGACCATGATTTTGACGTGGTACAGAAGTAGAGTTGAGTGGCATATTACGTCTACGCGACGTCCAACATTTTTTATCTCAAAAACAATACCCAGAGAAAAAAATGAGGGAAATGTTGCTTAGATTTGATCCCTCTATCACCCCCCATGTTTGTACACCACCCTGTATACATAAATATGAAAAACTATAATTTTCTCCGAGCGACGCCGGGTACTTCAGCTAGTATTTTCATAAATTTTGATTTTGAAATTAAAGACACATACAGTATGTTGTTCGTATTCCTTTCTCAAATCATGATGGTGTTGAATTTAGTGCTAGTATGATCTCTGATCGGAAACTATTTTGCAAATTGTTCAGGCCAATTACGGCAATTGGGAAATATAATTTCTATTTTGAATTATCACAGGTTGATTGGCATTTTGATAGTGATGTAAACTCCTTTTGTGATGAGTTTATTGGGAATATATGCAATCATTTTGAGAGATGTTTCCCATTAAAGAAAATAGTATCTAAAAAGAATTCTAGTGTAATTTGTTTTTCTCAAGCTATAAAATTAATGAGAGAAAGGCTAACAGAACTCTTGATTATCAAATTAATTGATTTGTGGGGCCTATAAACAATACAGAACTCCTGAGTTACTGAATTTGAAAAAACGAAAGAGGGTTTCTTATCACACGAAGCCTCCATTACGGATGAAATACCATTAGGACACTGGTTTCGGTATTGATTTTTTAAAAAAAGAGATATAAAAAAACCCATAAAAATGCTTATCTTTCAAGTAGATTAAATTAACTTTGGATTGCCATTAAAAATGCCAAGATTGTGGCAAATAATAATTTTGTTGCCAAATCGCATAATAAAATCAAAGCAATGCGGAATATAATCAATAGTAATAAAAAATAGTAAAAAATTCATTTTCACGTTATTTATCTGCTCATGATTTTAATGAATACTTTATAGGAATTGAGTCTGAATTGATTGTTAACATTACAAATTGTGACATTGACTCAATTGCGATATGTGAATCTGTGATAAATTGTAATTCTTTAAAATTCTATTTTAATACTGTATCTCAAGTTGTTGTGAGGGATGCTGTTCGGAGCTTAAAATTTAAAAATTCAACAGATGTTTATAATTTGTCTGTTAGTATTAATAAGTTGGTAATTGATGTTATTATTTCACCTTTAACGTCTATTATTAATGTGATTATTATGAACGGATATTTATAAGAGAAAAGGACGAGACACAAAAACCCTGGAATACAATAAATAATAGTTATTAAATTTACTTATTATTTATTAATTATTTTGTTAATTGTTAATTATTATTTTATTTTTCAATTTTATTTAATAACTATTATTTAATATGATTATTACAACGAGTACTTTTCCAGCAGCCTTAAAAATGGCTAATGTAATTCCACTACATAAAAATGGTCAGGTAAATGAATGTAATAATTACAGACCAATATCCTTGTTTTATGGAAGGTTGTTGAGAAAATTTTATTTAATCAAATAACTGCGTATTTTATCGACAATAATTTATTTTCTATTACTCAATTTGGTTTTAGAAAAAGTTTGGCAAAGGTTGATGCCATTATTGAGCTTACTGATTTCATTATAAGTGGTTTTGAACACAGTGAATATGTTATTGCTCAATTCCCTGACCTGAGTAAATCTTTTGATTGTATTTCTCATAGGAAGCCATGAGACTTGCAGTTGAGCTGAGACACAAAATTTTGACTCATTAACCCTATCTCCCTCGATCTGGCATCAAAGCGATTGCTTCCTCTTCTCTAAACTCAGGAAACAAATGCGTATAAAGCGCTTCCAAGAAGACGATCAGGTCAGTTTAGAGGTAGAATGTATCTTCAACAGCCCTATTCAAACATGGCCCTATTCAAACATGGCCTTCAACATCCATCATTTTGAAAAGAGTGTCAATTTATCTCGTGCATATTGTAGAAAGAACTAGCCTTACCATAACGCTCGTTCCTGTGGTGGGTCTATTCCTTCAATAATTGCATATCTGGTCTATATTGCTGGATGATGAAATAATAAAAACGAACAGGTCTGGTATTAGCAACATGCAGTGTTGCCAGATTTTCTGCTGGCGTCTCCGCTGGATTTCAGAAAAAAATCCGCTGTTTTCCGCTGAATTTTACACAAAAGCCCTTTTTCCCTGACCACGTTTCATTTCCCTGACTTTCCCTGACTATACAGAATGTTGGAACCCTGTAAATTCCAAATGAAATACAGTGAGGTAGTCAAGAAGCCTAACCAGACCAAACGGTCTTCCATAAAATAAACACAGACAATCGACAGACTTCGCGCAGGCTTATATATACCTAAGACATACAAATAAAGCACCAATGGGAGGCCAGTGCCAAATTTCGAAACCGGATTGGATACTGTTTCCGTAACAATAAGAGCATAGGAGCAGAAACGGTATGACGTCATCACTGCTCTGTTCAACAGTCCAACCAATCACGAAAAAATTCTGTAAAAAAAAATTGTAAGAAGCTCTTTGGAAAAATTTTTGACCGCGATTTTTTCCGCTGTAATATTTTTCCCGCTGTTTCTCCGCTGCAAATTTTTTTTCCCGTTAAATTTAACGGGAAATCCGCTGATCTGGCAACACTGGCAACATGGTAGCGTCTTTATTAAGTGCTCAACGCGTATCGAGAAACATTCTCATCTTCAGGAGCAAAGATCGAATACAGATTGGTGGACACACGCTATATATACGATTATTATATCCATTGCCAATCAGGAGGCAGGGACCCACTCAGATTGGTGGACTTACAGTCAAATTCGGTAGGTGGATACATAAAGGGGAAAATATGCATGATTGGTTGTATTATTAAGAAGAACAATAATGTGTTTAAAAATCCCATGATTGGTGTACAAAGAACAGTCAGTAAGGATAACGTAAGCTGATATACTACAGTCCAGTCGCATAAATGTGACCACCTGTCAGTAGCCAGAATAACCACCTTTTGCGGCGCGGACAGCTGCGGGACGAGCAAGAAGAGAGTCAATAAGTTTCTGGAAGGTATTGACAGGAATGTGAAGCCATGCCGACTCCAGTTCTGTGGCGAGTTGCCGTAGGTTGCGCGTGGAGGATCCATGGCGCGAACAACGCGATAGAGGTGGTCCTACAAATGCTCTATGGGGTTTAAATCCGGCGAGTTTGGGGGCCAGGGGAGTATCGTAAACGCATCCTCGTGCTCTTCGAACCACGCACGGATACTGCGCGCTGTATGGCACGTCGCATTGTCCTGCTGGAAGATGCCATCATGCTGAGGAAACACAATCTGCATGTAGGGGTGGACATGGTCCGAAAGGACAGATGCGTATTTCCATTGCTCCATGGTACCGTCCACAATGATGAGTGCACTCAGGGAATGCCATGAAAACATTCCCCAGACCATAACGCTGCCTCCTCCGGCCTGGACCCTTGCGGTACGTGTTGTAGGGTGTTTGTTTTCTGAATAAACCGCGATTCATCGGAAAAAGCAACCTTTCGCCATTCTTTTGCTGTCCAGTTGCGGTACTCGCGTGCAAATGTCAGTCTTTTTCGCTGGTGAACACCAGCAGCCGTCTTCTGCGGAGCCCAATACGCAGCAGCGTTCGCTGAACTGTCGTTGAGAATACACGTTTGGTAGCCCTCTAGTTCATCTGGGAGGTCAGTTGGTCCACGCTTGCACGTCATTTCGCTTTCACGCATCTCCATAGCCGTCGTTCACCTCCGTCATCGAACTTAATAAAATGATGAAATTTCTAATTATTCATACCATTTGTTTGTTAAGAAGTACTTACATTTAAAAGGAATATTTCAGTATTTTAAGGGAATATGAACCTACATGTTTTACATGTTTTTAGCACCTAAGGTTCCTAACCCTAATAATAAGAAAAGATAAACTACATAAACAAAAAACCGAAAGAGAAGAGTGAGAAAACATTCAATCTATGTTGGGTCCTCTTCTTCGTCGTTGATATTGTTCATCTTCTCGAAATTAAATTGGTTGTTGAGTATCTTTCCCCTATCCGTATTGAGGTGTTTTCTGATGACAAGGGCTTCATACGTGACAATTTTGTGAAGGTTGTGATTGTTGGTGAGGACATATTCGGAAAAGGCTGACTTGTGGTCTCCATTGATCCACGATTTCCTGTGCTTATTGAACCTCACACGGAATGATCTTTTAGTCGATCCCACGTAGAAGCTTCCACAAGACGGACAGGTCAGTTTTATACACTCTGCCTGCGGTGTAGATGTGTTCGTGTTGGGTTTGGACATTGGCTTGAGTATGAACTTGCACTTGTTCGTCGTTTTGAAAGCGATCTTTAGTCCAAGATTCATGAATACATTGGTAACTCTGGTTATTTCTGGGCCTGCACTCTTTCGATCATTACCCAAGATTCATGACCATAAGTGAGAATGGGGACAAAGATTGATTTGAAAACAGATAACTTGAACTTGTTTCCCAGCTCACATTTCGTTAACTCCACAGTTCACCTCTGACACAGCTTGCTTCGCCGATCCTAGCTACCAATTCTCTGTCCTGCCGCCCATCAATCGAGAATGCAGTCGCCAGATACTTGGAACTTCTCCACCTGTCTCATTGTGGCTCCTCTAACATGGAGAGCGCATTGAGCACGCTGTCTTTAAATTGTGTGCACAAAGTTTTTTTCTTATTCGCCATGTGGCCTCAAGACGTATTCTACGATTTACAGTCCGTCCCAAAAGTTTAAAGACATCAATGTTTTGCTGATTACGTCACTATGACATCAATGATGTTATGGAAAGTTTTTGTATTTTGAATGAAAGCATGTGCAAGTTGATAATACGCAAACATGACAAAACTTTTACTTTTCACAAAAGCATTGAAAATGTTTATGATAAACCATTGAAAATGTTGTGTCCCAAAAGTTTATAGAACAACAAAATTTTATGCAATATATAAATATTTAGTCATGATGCAAGATTTGGGGTGTTTTAATATGGTGTGAAATTACTCAAGAGCGACATTTTACTCATCAACGAAATGCCTAGAGCTTCCCAGCTAACAGCTGATGAGGTTGCCAGAATATTCAGCTTAAAATCGCAGGGTGAATCTGTTCATGACATTTCCAATGCGTTAAACCGTTCTAAAAGTATTATTTACTGAGTTCTAGCTTGTAGAGAGCCACACCAACCAAAACATCGTTCAGGAAGACCACGTGTGACAAGCTCTCGTGATGATAGGTGGATACTGAAAATGGCTTCCTCCCAGAAAATGTCCATAAGTAACATCACTGTTAGTTCACATTTGCATACATCAAAGAATACAATTTACAGACGTATTAAAGAAGCTGGTTACCTTATTCACAAGAAAATGAGACGTAAACCGCTACTCACAAAGCTTCACCAAAAGAAGAGGTCGCAGTGGGCTCGTCAGCACATGTCATGTGGTGATAAATGGCTGAGTGCGCTGTTCAGTGATGAAAAGAAATGGAATCTGGATGGTCCTGATGAATATGCAAACTACTGGCATGATTTAAGGAAAGAGCCCCGAACATTTTTTAGCAGACAACAAGGTGGTGGATCGGTGATGATATGGGTGGCCTTTTCATATAATGATCAAGCGTCCTCAGCATCTTTAGATGGACGACAAAACTCAGGAAAGTATATAGAGACACTACAAAGTCATTTGATTCTGTTCGGTGAAATTTTGGGAGGAAAGAATTGGATTTTTCAGCACGATAACGCACCCAACCATACATCCAATGCTACAAAAGACTATCTAAACAGAAAAAATGTATCTGTTCTTGACTGGCCACCGATGAGTCCTGACCTGAACCCTATTGAGAGCGTGTGGGGCATTTTATCTCGGGAAGTTTATGCCAATGGACGTCAATATTCGTCAATCAAGACATCAATCGAGTATGCTTGGTACAATTTAGATCCTAAAACGTTACAAACTTTGATTCTTTCTATGGAAAATCGTGTATATGATATCATACGAAACAGCGGAAAATCGATATGCTTTTGAGAACCAAGTGTTTTCTTGTAAATTTGAGATTCCCATCCATTCTATATATTTTGGGGACAGTGCACTTTTCATTTATTTTCTATAACAATACGCTAATGTAAGTTTATTGTCATTTCTGTTTTGGTTAAATACAAGTTATATGTGTTTAAGAATAAACCTATTTGAATTCAGTCGTATTTCTTTTTGTTCCTTTGAAACATGCATTGTATTGATGTCTATAAAAATGTCCTGAACGTGCCAGTTGTGGCCATCAATTATCGGGCAGAAAGGAGAGTGGCAAGACTAATACAAGGCAACACAAGGGTAACAGCGCATCAAATTACTGCAGATCTTTATCAGGGATCCACTCAAATGATCTCTGAACGCACTGTTCGCCATACACTGCATAGTATGGAATATGGGAGCCGCAAGGCCAGTTCGAACACCTTTGCTATCTGCAGTTAACAAGATAAAACGTCTCCAATTCGCACAGAACACAAGAATTGGACAGTTGAGCATCGGAATAAAGTCATGTGGTCTAATGAACCACGTTTTCAGTTGCATCATGCAGATAACAGAACGGATATTGCATGAAAGCATGGACCCCACATGCATGAGTACAAACTCATGGGGGCAGTCATAGTTTGGGGCATATTTTCCTGGCATAATATGGGTCCTTTAATTTGTGTAGAAAAACGTTTGAATATCAGAACATACCTAAATATCTTGGCTGATGAAGTTCATGCGATCATGTTGATGGTGTATCGCAATGGAGATGGCTTCTTCCAACGTGACAATGCGGCATGCCACACTACTCGTATTTTGCAGAAATAGTTTCAAGAACAAATAATTCCTGTGCGTTGTTTGCTGCAAAATAATTTTTTTTGCTACTGAATGTATGCTTTAACCCTTATGTTAATTCGACAATTGAAACTGATAGTAAGAGATTGTTGCGATCGCCACGAACGACGGCGAACCTGGCTTAAGTGGCCCCCATAATGACCAAATCTCAATCCAATTGAGCATTTGTAGGAGAAAGTTGAAAGAGCCATCAGACAGGTGGTTCCAAAACAGGACAGTGTTATTCATCAGGCAAAGACTGTTGTGACAGCCTATAAGAAGCAGGGAAAGACATCTGCCAAGCACAACATTGCCCGAGAGTCGAAGCTCACTGAAGGGGTTTGAAGCGGATTGTGGCCAGAAAGCACAAGACAACAGCATTCATGGTGTCAGATTCCTCGCATCACCTTACAACATCTCGTGGAGTAAATGCGAATCGCCGCAGTATTGAAGGCAGAAGGTGGCCCAACGTATTACTGATGGGGTGGTCATAATAATCTGGCCACTCAGTGTGTATTAGGCCCATAGTCAGGGGGGGGGGGCCCGGGGGGGCGACGAGCAGCCCATTATGGAAATGGAAAAAAGTCCGCCTCCCAAATATGGAAAAAGGTCCGACTCAGTGGAATTTTTGAAAAAAGGTCCGGAATTTTTGAAAATCGACCCCCCCCCCCCAAAATAACGTCCTGGCTACGGCCCTGTATATTCATCCTAAAGCGTCGATATGGAAATGTTATTGTTCAGTGCGATAATGAAATATTCACCAACAATTAGACCAGTCAGTGACAATATGGAGGAGGTGGATACTAATATTGCAATTATGACAGTTAGCATTATCAATGTAGATGCTATATTAAATTTATACGCTCTTAGCTTTATGAAGAAACATTTTAATATAGATTTCAAACCGATCGAATCACCTATTACATTGGGTGGCAATAATATAAATTTGATGTTTGTGCGAAATATTGATTTTTGTCTGTTGCCATTTCTAACATACTCTTATCATTGACCAGTGATTTGTAAGTTGGGAATGCCATAAATGTTTGATTAACAATTTATGATGAATTGCAAATACATTTTTTGTGTGAACATTTTATATCAGAAATTAATTTTTTTAAATTGTGTTGCACACAGTTTTTTCTTAATCGCCATGTGGCCTCAAGACGTATTCTACGATTTAACTAGCGGCCGTGTTCCAACACAGCCCCGTAATTTTTTTTGATTCCGTATCATTATCTCGTGGTAGGCCTGTGCGAATGTACCATTCCGCCTTACCAATTTATTTTTTTTTTGCCTTACTTCATTATTGCCTTTGTTTCTTGTTTTATTTATTATCAATGAAGTTATTGACTGATTAAAAGTTTTGTACGTTCTTAAATCGTAGTGCTTTGACTTAGTGTCTCGTTATTTAGTTATAACCCTAGCAAAGCTTCCACTGTGCAATTTGGCACGTGACAGCTATTATCTGTTCTTCATTAATTAGCGTTCAAGAGAAAATGGCACAAGTCATTCTACAAATTCGAAGGCCAGAATTACTCTTTCCCAAACTAAGATTTGCGTATCATCATTTGGTAGTAATTTCATGCATCAGAACTCCGACATGGGTAACATTTGTGCCTGTTCTTCTTTTAATTTCAAGAATTGAAACTTACAATATCTTGTGGTCATCGATTATAATAACTCCTACAGTTTCAAAGGTATTTCTAAGTAAATCTGTGTTATATCAAATAATCTGAATGTGCTTGGGGTATTCCCATGGGGAATACTGTACAACAATATTTAAGACAGGGCCTTGGAGGCTTCTGTGCTTGTGTGCTTTAAGCGTTTGTGTGCTTAAGATAGCAATTACTGCTTCATGTCCACTAGTAAATAATTAAATATAAACTGGAGATGACCTCCAAACACGATGTAATAATTTATATGGAGAGGCGTCGACTATGACAGTCGAGGTTTCTGGTACGAATCCAGGTCGCAGAATTTTTCGATACAAAAATTATTACTTGACGTCCACTGGCAGAAATAAACAGTTATTTAAGTTCCTGAACTTTAATATCCAGGTTATCTGTGGGTGTCCATTACAGAAGATCCCAGTTATAAAGAAAACCTGGTTATTTTAACCTAGATAAAAAAGGTTCAGGAAAACATCTTAGTTATTGACGTCATAACCAGAATATTTTCATCTTCATTTCATCTTCATTTCATCTTCGTTTAAAATGGCGGCAGATTCCCTCGCTTCACTGAGTCTCTGAAAACATGAATGAAATATTTCATGCTAATCACGGCTTCTTCCACGACTTACGTGGTTTCACTGATCTCTATAACAACTGGATAGAGCTTCCTGCCCCAATAACTGAGGCTACCGGAAGTAGACTATCCGCCATGTTGCATACACCACACGAGAAGCATTACACGCTTACATTCGTGATATACAAAACTAGTTGATATGCCCGGTGCTGCTCGGCCTGTTTGTTTGATGAAATTTTTCAATGTTTAAATTTGAATATAAAAAAGAAAATCCTCAATAAAGTAAATATTCACTTTGGAAAAACGAAAACGATTATTTAAAATGCTCCCACTGGAATTTTTTGTCCAATTGGTTTCGACCAGGAAAATTCGATATATCAGCCTTAACATTTTAGAATATCAAAGAAAGGCTATGAGTATTAAATTATTTCTCTCTATACTAAAAAATATTTCATAGATGGTTTAAGAGAGCTGAGGAACTCTGTTTACGGCCTCATCAGCATCTCTCACGAATATGTAACCATTTTAGTAAATCTGTATTCAGTATTCAGTCAGAGAGCGTGGAACCATGTTCTAAATGTGGTAGTTTATATTGACAGTATCAGTTTTAGCAGCAAGGATTGCCCTCTCACACAATCAGTTGAGATCTTTATAATTTTCTAATATGTTTAGATAAACATTATCTATAACTTCTCTAAAGGAGTATTATAATAATACTACATTACAAAAACTATATGAAAAATAAATTTTCTCCAGTTATTAACTCATTAGGGAGGACAAATACCTTCACCTTTTCAGAAAAAGCTTGAGCAGCTGCACGCCCTAGAATTTGTATTCTCTTATTTGTTTTAGAATAATTTCTTACATCTCTCCAAAAATTTTAATAAAAAAAAAATAATGATTTTTTAAAATTTATTTATTACTTTTTATAACTTGAATCATTAAGGCAAGCATCTTACAAGGAGAGGCTACGACATTGGAGAAACGGATTCAGGTGGGATTTGGCGTATACGTAGAGGGTCCTTGCCTGCGTATGTGTGCAGAGCCGTAGCGCACTATTCAGCCGTTCGCGAGATATTTGACCTGGAATATGGGCATCTGAAGAGGCGCGCCTTATGTACGCTGTGCGCACATGATTTGTCGGGAGCAGCGGTAGCGCAACGGTAAAGCGTTCGCTCGTTATCCCGTAACCTTTTGCGGGTTGTTGGTTCAAACAAAGTAAATAAAAGTGCATTTTTAATCGTGATTATAAGGAATGAAAAAAAAAACCGTTGTGCAGAATTTTGAAGAAAAATTCCCCTGCCGGGACTTGAACCAACAACCCGCAAAAAGCTACGTGATGCCGAGCAACGTTTTACCTTTGCGCTACCGCTGCTGTTGACAAATTATGTGCGCACAAGCGTACTTAAGGCGCGCTGCTTCAGGCGCCCAATTTTCAGGTCAATTATCTCGCGAACGGCTGAATAGTGCGCGCTACCGCTCTGCACACCTATACAGGCAAGGACCCTCTACGTATACGCCAAGTCCCATCTGAATCCGTTTCTCCAACGTCGTAACCTCTCCTTGTTAGATGACGAAAAAGACAGGATCTGAAAAGTCATTTGATCTTCTTAGTCGAAGCAATAATGTAATGGTATTAATGGTATAATGTCAAGAACTGTGGGCAAACGGTAGTAACAAAGAAAATAAAGGGGCACATATACTAGCGGACGCGGCCTGTGACAGGCCAAAGGCCGCAGGCATTTTTCACCTCACCTGTTGCCTTTATCGCTCACCCACTGGTACAGGCCGCGTCTGTCAGTGTACACGCCAGCTGGGTTGGAAAAGCTCTAGTGGAATTTTGTAACTTCCTGCTAAATTCTAGTTTTCTTGTAGATTTCTTTCGCAAATTATATAATTAAAAATATATATACATGTAGCTTTATCAGCGTGTGTGTGTGTGTGTGTGTGTGTGTGTGTGTGCGTGCGTGTATGTATTGTAACACTCCTAAGTGTCAGCTATCTCTTTCCTCGTCTACACTTTCACTCCCATTATCATTAGAAAAATATTGTAACGAAACCCGTTGGGCACTGAAACTCCAGATCTACGACTTCACCATCCACCATAAACAAGGCAAACTCAACCATATACCAGATGCCTTGTCGAGAAGCCTCATGGTGTCGGATACGCCGTTTCCCTTCAACTGGGCGCAAGAACAAAGCCGAGACCCCGTTTGCATAGAACGTCGTCGGGTTCACATGGGCGGTTGGGAAGAACACGAAGGTGTCTTGGAAAAAAAAATTAAAGGTCAATGGAAGATCTTCGTTCCTTGTAATGCCCGAAAAAAACTACTTGACTATTGGCATTCGTCTGGCCCGCTGATCCATCCAGGAACACGTAAACTATTAGCGCTTCTACGCAAACGATACTATTGGGAGACACTGGCAGAAGAGGTAAACCGATTCGTAAGGGAATGCCAAATTTGCCAACGGTGTAAGCCGCGGAACAAGAATGTAACCGTACGCCTCATAAGAAGAAATTTACCTGGACCATTAGTCTTATGGTCATTAGACGGGGTAGGCCCTCTTCCCATCTCTGAACAAGGAAACCGTTGCGTCTTGGTGTTGGTAGATGTGTTTAGCGGTTGGATAGACGTCCGGCCCACGCGTCGTCTGATTGGGAAAGAGGTCATAAAACTGCTCGACAGTAACATCAAGCTTTGGGGAAGACCGGATCGAGTTTTGCACGACAACGCCACATATTTTTGTAATCCGTTGGTGCGTGGGTTCCTCACACAGAAAGGGATTTCTGAACATCATAGTGTCCCCTATTGCCCTAGGACAAATCCTGTTGAACGATATATCCGGACTATACGAGAAAAACTTAGAATTAGCCTGTGGAAAAAATCTGTCGATAAGTGGGAACTTCCATGGATGAATTATCTTGTAGGTATGGTATAAATCTTCTCGTTTTGAATGTCTCGCCAAAGGTTCATCATCTGGTTTGGTTTGGTTTATTTGGTATTAACGTCCTTTTCAACTGCTATGGCCATTTCAGGACGGCGTTATAGGGGCCGCAAATTTTGCCTCGCAAGGGTTCTTTAACGTGCAGCCGGCAAACGACTACACGGGACCAACGGCTTTACTTCCCTTCCGAAGGAAGTGCGTGATCTCAGGATTTCCCCCTGAAAAATCCTCGTCGTCCTCGGCCGGGATCGAACCCGCGTACTCGGGCATCAGAGGCGATCACGCAACCTGCTGAGCCACCGAGGCCGATTCCATCATCTGAATCCTATGTATTTTAAATACATTATATATTTTTTTTGCATCAGAAAAAAAAAGCGAAAGGAGGGTAGGTTTGTATATGCCCTTTGCCTCTGTAACGGTTTTTTTAAAATTATAGCTAACTACGAGAAGCCCTCCGCACAGAGTCCTCCTAACATCAGAACCTGTAGGTGAGAAAATAATAACGGGAAGCTATAAACAATGATTATCGGTGAACAAAGGAAATGAACAAAATCCTCATTTCAAATGATAAAGTTACTTATCTTGTATCATGTTTCTTCACATTCACCCGTAGGATACCTCTCGTCATAGGTTTCATTAATTATTGCACTGATTTCAATCGAAGCCCCAGGGATCAGTAGGCACTTGGATCAACACTCGCACAGCCTAAAAAATCTGATGCAAAAAAAATTAGCCGGGGCTTTATTTCAAAAAAACAAACATACATGAAATTTTCATTTACACGGATTCAACGCCATTATCTACGAAAATTCGCAAGGGTAAAGCTCTTTCAATTGGAACTTAATTCGTATTGTTGTACTTAATTTGCACCGTCTATACGTCGAGAAGACCTTTTCTTTCTTCATCTCAGGTAAGTACTTTCTTATCCATACCCCTTTTGAAACAATATAGTTCATATTAAATATTCTTACTTTCTCCCACTTCCATTCTCTCCATAGGTTTTTCTTCAAGACCGAGAACCAATACTTTCCGTGTAAATTGGCGCGGAGCCTTCGTATTCATTTCTTCCTTCCTTCGCAACAGTCGTCAAGGTTCGTTCTTAACGCTGGATATCAAATCTTTCGATAACGAAGATTGTTTTGTCGCCTCGGGCATTCAGAAAAGAAAATAAAATTCAAAAAAGGTAATGTAGATAACATTCAAGAAAATTAAAGTCTAAATTACAAAAAAACCAACAGTGCAAAGCATGAAGCATAAATATAGTTCGATCACATCAAGGGAGTGTCTATCTGCGCACTCGATCCCCTTTTGTAGCGTGGAGAATTAGACACTTACTAGAAATCCATTTGTTGCGGACATCTCTGACGGGGTTATATCTAGTTTGCATACATAATATCAAATCATATTCTTCACTTCTTTTACGGGACATATCTATCCATTAGATTTACCCAGAATGCTTAAGAAGAGTCACTGAAATCGGTTTTACCGTTATTCTTGGTCTTTGTTTTTCTTTAGTGCGTAAGAGAAAAGAAGAGAGGGAGAGGAGAGGGGAAATAGAAATACGCTAATAATACTAAAGGTAAGGAACCGAACAGAAGGGCATAGGGTTAGTAGGGACTTACTGCACTAAAATATTCGCCGGTACATCTTGGCGGTTCTTTGAAATGTCTCATACGCTTAGATTCGAAATCATCTTGTGTCGCATTCCTTTTTTCCGAACGCTTTATTTTCGGGCAGCTTTTCCGGTCTCATGGTATAATTCATTTTTGCCCTTTCTTTATTTATTTTATCTGCATGGACAATCCGATCTCTGTAAATAAAAAAAAATTATACAATTAAACAAACGCTTCCAACCAAGTCTTGGCCCAATAACATATCATAGTACCGAATCGCCGGGGTTTTGCGTCAATCGAAAATTTAACCAGTGGAAGGGTATCCAACTCTTCGGAACCATGTTGTACGTTCTAAACAACGACATTCTTTTCCTCTCGGTTGTCACGTGATCGGAGCTCTCTAGATTCCATGGCGATCCAATAATTTATTTCCTCTCTGCAGGCAAACTGATCGACGATTTTCGCTTCATCTTCGTAGAAGTCAGAAGAGGAGACACACTATTACCAATTCAGCTAGAAAGGGAAGACGCGATTTTTTTTTTATGTTATGATCGTTCATCTCTCCTTCTCTAAAAAGACGACGCTTCTCTTCCTTCTACCGTCGTCAACAACAACATAATTGTGTGTAGAACGAACGTCGTTATATAGCTTAATTAATTTTCTAGCCTTTGCTAGCATTGTTAAAGCGACGCATTGTTTGCTTTTTAACGAGCTTGACAGGAGGGACAATTCGTCATAGACGTGATTTCGGTTTCGTTACAATATTTTTCTAATGATAATGGGAGTGAAAGTGTAGACGAGGAAAGAGATAGCTGACACTTAGGAGTGTTACAGTATGTGTGCATGTATGTGTATGTGACGACAATGAACTGGCTCAATGATTCGCAAATTATTTACTTTGATCTGACAACAATATCAAAATCAATATTGAAAGTATTGTTGAAATCAAATATAAAATAAAATTAAATATAGGGTCATAATTTTGCCAAGAATTTTAGCACTTAATTTCTCAAGTAATCCATATTTCAATTATTGAATATACACATTTATTGGAGTAATAATTTCGTGGAAGGTGTGGGTAAATTCAAATAAACAAGAAATCCACTTTTTAAACGGGTTGAATTAATCTATAATTTAAAAATATCGCTGATGTCGCTGGCACCGATGGAATCAAACTTATTGAAACAAGTTAGTTCTAATTGAGTATTTCGTTTTAAAGATTTTTATATATAATCAAGTAAACACCAATAGGAATTAACGAAGAGGAAATGAAGAGTTTGGGATTTTTTTCTGTTTACATAAAAATGAACATTTATTAAATACTCCCTCTGTCCGAAAATATAGACGATAATAATATTGAATACTTCCTCTCCCTTTACCATACGAAAATAATATTGAAATGCATGCCATATTTTCGGATAGACACGGTATACGATGGAGAGTCTTTATAATATCATCCGCCTCTATTGTTTAAATAAATTCGTCTTGAACTTTTATTTGATATTGAACTGCCGCAATCCTTCAAGTAAACGTATATTTAAATCTTATGGTGATGAACCGTAACACAGCAACACTAAGCATTCCGATGCCCAGAAAATCCTAGGTGTATTATTTGACAACAAGTTATCCTTTAAACCCTGCATTGAAGATCTTGTCATGCAACTGAGCCGCCTTAGATATCTTGTCAAGCGCCTAAAAAAGACCTTGAATAGGAGAGAGATCACCATAATAATAAAGAGTTTGGTGATTTCTAAACTAAATTATGCAATTATTTTATGGTCCTCTGCTTCCCGATTCTTATTAACGAGGATAAAGGTTGCATACAACTTAATACTACGAGTGGCTTATTCAATTCCCCGCTACACTTCCGTTACCCATTATGCAAAGCTAATGATATATTAACTCTTCCTGGTCTAATACAATTGGCCAAGTTCAAAGAACTATACAGGGCCTTGTATGATCTTCACCACCCGGCACACTTTATTTCTCAATGGATAAATAAGGATAAATAATAATGATAACACCCGAGTAACCCGTAAATTTAAATTTGAACCTCCCGTCAACACTAAAGAAGGCCTTTCCTTATAACACTATCGAGGACTGGAACCTCCTTCCATATGAAATAAGAGCAACAATATTAAACTGTAAACTGCCAAACTGTAGTAACCATAAGATCCATGTTAACAAGTTACTTAACCAATATGTAAAAAACAATCAATTGTAATTACGATTTATGTTCCTTGTACCCAATACCCCTCTGGGGTGCTATAATTTCAAATAAATAAATAAATAAATAAATAAATGAAAAAATTATGAAATCCTCCAATTATGAAAAATTTGTTTCACGTGTTAAATTTGAATATTTAATTATATATACCCGAGTCTTTAATGAAATTATTCAAGGTATTACGTCACGGTCTGTATCTATTTATTAATTCAAAATAATGGCAATACGAGACCCTATCTAAAATAAGTTTATCGACATTCAATTACCATCTATTATAATTTTTAAATTTTTAAAATTAAATTTATAAAATAAATAATAAATTATTTAGATTTATTTAGATTAAAACCGGATCCAAGCATTTTCTAGGAAAAATTTCTACACAGTTTATTGAAAAAGCTTGCATTTTAATAAAAATATAACAAAACATTCTAATCTAGCCTAAAAAATTTCTTCCGATTGTAAAATGCAAAAAAAAAGTAATTACAGTAAAATAAATATTTTCTAATCAACAGGAAGGAATTATAATATTTATCTATAAATTAACTAAAAAAGAAAAATTTAAATCAAATAAATAGTTTTTAATCAATTCGAAGGAATGTTAACTTTATCTACAAATGAAGCAAAAATAAAATTTAAACTTTTTAATTAACAAATTAATTTATTAATAATCATAAAAGAATTATAACTTAATCTAAAAGTAAACTTATAAATTAAAATTCAAAGTTAAATTAATATTTCTTAAATGAATGCAAAGGAATTTCACGTGTAGAACTGGTGAACAACTAGTGATAAATGATACTATATATATATATATATATTTTTGTAGATGAGGACAATTGGTCAGGAGCATGCGCATTGGGTTTCGCCTGTGATAATCTGGCCTTTCACCCCTACAGATTGACAGGCCGCACTTGTATGACAGACCAGAAAATCCAACTCGACTGACAGGCCAAACCCGACCTGTGACAGATCAGACCTCTCATCTGTCGATCCCATACACTGGTGGATTTACCACAGGCCAGGCCAAAACGGACCTGTCAGTGTATGGGCCCCTTTATAAGAAGAGAAACCACAATACCACAAATGATTAAATTGTAGTTTCTCGTCTTATTTTGTTTTTTACGAACAATGTGCCTTTCATTTTTTCCAAAAAAAAAATAATGCTGATTGCTAAAATCCAAGATGGAAACAATGAACGTCACATTGTTGGTTGGACCAATGGCGTATATTAAAGACAGACTCCGAAACCAGCCGGAATGCTTGAAGCAAATTGGGAAGCTCCGCCGCCCAGAACTGTCATGAGCGAAAGTGAGTGAAGATGATGCAAAACACATGGCTAAACATGAGGTAGCTGATTAATAATTCTTTCACACGCCGATCACGGATTCTTAATGGTTTCATTTTTATAAACCATTTTTCGATCATGGTTTCAATTTCTATTTAGTTTCGATTAATTTCAATTTCGTTTCGATCATCTTTCAGTTATGTATTTTTGATTTATGCTTGTGGAAGATGATCCCTGATTCTTTTTCGTGTCTGTTTGTACAGTTGTACGCAGAACAACTTTGAGGAATGATTTTGAATTAATTATTCCTCGGGCTCAAACTCGTCAAAAACAAAGCAGCCAGACAGCTAACTACTCCTGCTCACTCCTGCCCAGACTATCATGGATTCAATTTGCTTCACTTGGTGGTGCTGTTAACAATAAGATTCGGAGTCTATTTTATATACGTCATTGGCTTGGACTAAGATGGCCAGGTGACTTTTCAGTGCCGGGGCCTGACTTTTTCGTCGGCTGCGGCATGTATTAATTTCATCAACCATAGTTGACGCAACATACAACACTACCGGCCGATTGTTGACGCAAACACGACAGGCTGATTGTTCACACATGCAAGCAAACAAACATAACCAAGTCTATTTCATATACACTGGGTGAGCATATTATTATGATCACCCTGTCAGTATCTCGTTGGGCCACCTTTTGTCTATAATAATGCGGTGATTCTTCGTGGCATTGATTTCACGAGATGTTGGAAGTTGGTGAGAAGAATCTGACACTATGCCTGATGGATTGCAGTCTACTTGTGCTAGATTGGACGATGGTGGATCCAGCCATCTGATGGTTCGTTCAACTTCGTCCCACAAATGCTCAATTGGAGTGAGATCTGGGGATTGTGGGGGCCACCGAAGTAAAGTAAAGTCCCCTTCATGTTCTTAGAACCACTCCTGCACAATACGAGCTCTGTGGCATGGCGCATTGTCTTGCTGGAAGTAGTCATATCCACTGGTGTGCGCCATCAACATGACAGGGGTGGACTTGATCGGTGACGATACGGAGGTATGCCGTTCAACACGTATTAACGTACCCAACGCATCGGACAGTCTCCGTTCTGTCCGATCATCAACCATCCGCGGGCGGCCACAACGCAAACGTTTAGACCCCGTCTTCCGGCTAACCGTCCAGTCTTTAAATACTTTACATTAACGACGGCTGTCTTGAGTACCCCACGAATGCTGCTGTTTCGCTGATACTCGCTCCATAGCTCCGAGCACCTGCAATCATCCCGCGTTCGAAGGCTGTTAAATCGCGTCGTTTACCCATAGTTGAAGAATGTCCGGCCCGCTAGCAGCATTGTGGCGACGCCCGTGCGCGCATTTGCATAAACATGTCAGGTGGTCATAATAATTTGCTCATTTAGTGTATATACAGGGTGGTTATAATTAAAGTGACACCATTTAGACCCTTCTAGCGGCCGTTCTGGTAATCAGATTTTGACGAAACTTGAGATACGTTATACAGACCATGGGGAAGAGAATTTTGCAATAAAAAAATTAGTTCACATTTTGACTCCTACGTCAAAATATGGCGCATGAATAATAACAAAAACAACTTAGAAGCAGAGGAATTTATAAAATCAAAGCGCATTATTGCATGTTCCACAGTAGAGCGAAGAGTTTCCTGAGGAATCGCAGTGATATGGCATGTTATGCTTGCTTTCAATTCAGGGACAGTCCGTATTCTTCCTCCATAGACATTATCTTTCAAATATCCCCACAAACAGCAGTCACAAGTGTTTAAGTCCGGTGAACGAGGAGGCTATGCAGTTGGAAAAGTTCTCGAAATCACCCGATCATCTCCAAAATCAGCATGAAGCAGTTCCTTCACTTGTTGTGCAATGTGGGGTGATGCATCATCTTGCACAAAGACAATAGTGTCTAAACATTGTCTTTCTTGTAAAGCAGGAATGACTTTCTGCTGCAGAAGTTCGCAGTAACGGGCACCAGTGATTGAACATCTTTTAGTGCCTTGAGGAGTGTTCTCTTCAAAGAAAAATAGGGGCCAAGAATGAAATGTGAAGTGAATCCGCACCATACAGTCACGTAATCAGGCTGCAAAAGCTTTTCATGCACAACCATCGGCTGTTCAGTATCCCAAATGCGACAGTCTTGAGCATTCACTGCTCCGTCTAGTGTTAAATGCGCTTCATCTGACCCTAAAAATGTTCCATGGCCATGCATTATCGACGGCTATTCTAGCCAGAACTGGCAAGTAAAATCAGTGCGTTTTTCCGGAACTGGCAAGCAAAATCAGTGAAGCAACATTTGAACCACCTGGATCTTGTATGGATACCACTTTAAAATGGAACGCAAAACGTTTTGTACCGTAGACCACGGAATAGACAAATCACGTGATACGGCTCGAGCACTTGCTGAAGAATATTGGAAACTTGAAGCACTCTCCACTATAGCAGCAGCGACGTCTTCCACAGTCTCATTTGGAATTCGTTTCCGTCCTCTCCTGGCAGTACACCCAACTCACCAGTTTCTTCAAATTTCTTAATCATCTTTTTTAAACCATTAATGGACATATGCCCATTTCGCAAGTTTTTCAAACGTCGATATTCTCTTAGTGCAACAGAAGCATTATTGCAGTTCTGGTAAAACAACTTCACCAATAAAGCTCGATCCTTTTTAGCTAAAGCCATCGTGAAGAATGACTTTACATTTAATTTCACTGTCATTTTAAAGCTTTTCTAATTTTACATCTCATTTGCATAACGTCTCTGATTGATGTAAAATTCTCAGATAGTTTTTTACATGACCAGAGTCATATTTTGACGTAGCGGTCAAAATGTGAACTTTTTTTATTGTAAAATTCTCTTCCCCATGGTCTGTATAACATATATCTCAAGTTTCGTCAAAATCTGATTATCAGAACGGCCGCTAGAAGGGTGTAAATGGTGTCACTTTAATTATAACCACCCTGTATATAGATTATTATAGCTTGCCCAACAAAAGTTGGAGTGGGCGTGTCCAATTAAATTTCCAATTTCCTTTGTTAGCCGTTGTTAATTATACTTTCATTGAACAGATTATAATTTCTCTGTTTTTGAGAGACTTATGTCCAGTTTTAGATTTTTTCCGTTTTTGTACGAATCTAGAAAAATACTTCAAGAATTACCCTGAAATTCAGGGATATAAAGACATGTTACACCACATATATTTCAGCGAAGGTTTGATCCCGAAGGCATACAGGGAACCAGCAAAGAAACTGAACAAAAAAAAATTATGTTTGGGATTACCCTATAAAGATAATAATGGAAATGCATTGTAACTGTAGCATATGATTATGAGGCTGCTTTTACTTATCTGTGTTCATTTGTATGAGAATAGTACGTGTATCCATGGAGACACGTATATCGCCTCCGCGGTAGAAGTGGGCGACATCTAGCGTAGATTACTCTAACAAAATGGCGCCTGGTATGGGTACAAGTGGAAGCTTAACAAAGAAAATAACATCTATATTCACAATTTCCCACGAAATAAGCAGTTAAAAACCGAGTGGGAAGTAAAGCTAAAGCTGGGAAAACAAGCTACCAGTTCTTTTTATGTTTGCAGCGCTCATTTTCTACCCTCTGACTACATTCACGCTGGTAAGTTGAAAAATAAAAAAGAAATGTATTTATAGGTAGAACGTAATTATGGTTAATGGACGTAATATATTCGAGACGCATCCAGAAAGTAAGTTTCCCTATTTAAAAAAAAAAAGAACTCACACTTACAGGAACATATTTATTGGCAACAAATATAGCAATGTTTCAGCTATTTTTCAACATAGCCACCACTAGAATTGAGACACTTGTCGTACCGTGGGATCAACTTTTGTATCCCCCTGTCGAGAACTCTGCCGCCTGTGAATGGAACCAGCGTGTGACAGACGTCTTCAGATCTTCGTCGTTGCCAAAACGCTCACCGGAGGACAGGAATTTCTTGAGGTGCAAGAAAACGTGAAAATCGCTGGTAGCAAGATCAGGGCTGCCGCACAAACTCAACAAGATCATCATAGATGAGGGATGGTCGCCCACTGCGCTCTTCATCATGGACACTTTGACGACCTTCGGAAAACTGCCTACGCCAGCGACGCACCATCTGCTTACTCATGATGTTCGGCCCATAGACCTGACAGAGCTGACGATGAATTTCAATTGGCGCAATGCTTTGTGCATTCAAGAACTTTATCAGGCGGCGGGAGAAGAAATAAGTGCTTCCACTTCGGACCATTGCTACCACGCTACTGGCACGAGGCGGGACCTGTCCGGCTGGCATATGATTGATACGTCATAGATCTGTTACGCATGCGCAATTGACACGGCTAATTACGTTTACTTTAAAGGGGAAAACATCGGGAAACTTACTTTCTGGATGCGCCTCGTACATATATTAGTAAAGATAAGAAGTATCCTACCGTATCTTAAGTCTTTAGTTGAAATAAAAAGTGAAGTATCTTTCAAAAGTTAACGTTATGAAATACAGTATTAAATTGTTTATTTAAGGTCTACCAGTTGGACGACACTTTTTGAAATCGGGTGCAGTACCAAGCATTAATCTACCACAGAGGAAACACGAACTTTCATTTTTAAAACCTCCCAGCAAATCATCTTTGGAGTCGTTTAGCGTATTTATTTCAGCATTTATATGCCAACTTCATTATATAGATGAGGCTTCTAACATTAAACCGGCATCGCAGTCTGTGTTGCATTTCTCATCAAATGATGATTTGGTTTGTTTGGTATTAACGTCCTTTTCAACTGCTATGGTCATTTCAGAACGGCGTTATAGGGGCCGCAAATTTTGCCTCGCAAGGGTTCTTTAACGTGCAGTCGGCAAACGACTACACGGGACCAACGGCTTTACTTCCCTTCCGAAGGAAATGCGTGATCTCAGGATTTCCCCCTGAAAAATCCTCGTCGTCCTCGGCCGGGATCGAACCCGCGTACTCGGGCATCAGAGGCGATCACGCAACCGCTGAGCCACCGAGGCCGATCTCTCATCAAATGAAAACCAGTTAACTGAAACCCACGAGGAAATATATGCTCTTGAAATACCAGAAACCAGTAACATGCAAAATTAACCTGTTGATGCCATGATGGATTTTACAGAAGCCCTCCTGAAACCAGAAACCGATGCCAGGGCCGTAGCCAGGACGTTATCTTGGGGGGAGGGTCGATTTTCAAAAATTCCATTGAGTCGGACCTTTTTCAAAAATTCCAATGAGTCAGAGCTTTTTGCATATTTGGGAGGCGGACCTTTTTCCATAATGGGGTGGACGTCGACCCACCTCGAACCCCCCCCCCCCCCCCGGCTACGTGCCTGGATGCTCGACAATTTCCTGTGTGTGCAAATTATGTGTACGACTTTTAACAATTTCCTCTCCTTCAACCAAACATCGCGTCTTATCATAGGCAAAAATTTCCTGCAAACTTATTCTGAAGCTGCTGCTAAGAGTGGGGGACGGAGTACCCCTTCTAGCCACTATACCCCGAGTACCCATAGCGTGCGCCATTTTGAAGTGATCTCAGCGCCAACTATAGGCCATCGCGGAGGCGAATAATAAGTTTTTGTTTTTAACATGCAGGGTTTTCAACCCAATGCAATGCAATTTTCAGGAGACTTGATAAACTACAGTAGAGACAACACTCTGCAATCAGAATATAAAAATATTGAATACGTTATGAAATATGAGCATTTTTACTAAATAATGTTTAACTGCGCATGCGAAAGCGTTACTAAAATGTCTTTTGTATAATTTATTAACCACGTTTATACAGCTACTCTTATATAAAGCCAAGAAAATACGAGGGGCGTTCAAATTTGACCTGGACTTTATTTTTATAAAATCAGGAAACTTCAAAAAAAAACACACATACACCAGTTACTTCTCAAAGAACTCTCCTTGCTTCTCTACACATTTTTTCTACCGTTCTGGGAGCATCTGGATGCCGGTTTTGTAGAAATCTTCAAGCTGATGTCGAAACCACGTCAGGACAGCCTTTTTCACTTCCTCATTGGAGCCGAACCTCTGCTTTCCCAAGACCTCTTTCAATGGTCCAAAAAGGTAATAGTCGCAAGTGTGTGCTCGACAATCCGGGCTGTATGGAGGATATGGTAAGATGCCTCATTTGAGTTCAATCAGTGTGTCCGTAGTCAGGTTGGCTGTGTGTTGCCTGGCATTGTCTTGCAGAAAACAAACGCGACTGGTAAGAAGTCTTGGTCGCTTTTTCCTTAGTGCCTGCTTCAGGGAGGTCCTCAAAATGTCACAGTTGTACGGCCCATTTATGGTTCCACGTTCTTCCAGAAAATCGACATGAATGATACCCTGAATGTCCCAGAATACAGTCGCCATCATTTTCGTTACCGAAGATATCATCTTGAATTTCTTGGGTTCGTGGGGAGTCAGTGTGTCGCCACTCCATGCTAGCACGCTTGCTTTCAGGAGTATGGTGATGAGTCCATGTCTCGTCGGTGGTCACAACACGCCATAGGAAGCTGTCACCTTCCCTGTCATATCGCTGCAGCAGCATGGAACAGATTTCCACCCGGGTGGTTTTGATGCTCGGAGAGTTGCTTAGGGACCCATCCATCACAGATCTTATTGAATTTCAGTTTATCGTGGAGATGGTCAGCACACTTCCAATGCTGATATTCAGTATTGAAGCCAATTTTCGAACATGAATCCGTCTGTTGTCCCTTATCAGCTCATTTGTTTGTGCGATGATACCATCATTTACAGCAGTTGCTGGCCTTGCCTTATGAGGTTCATTGCCGGCGGATTCTCGTCGTCTTTCAAACTTTTGGCACCAAGCAAAGACAGATGATCGAGACAAGCATGACTCGGTGAACTCTCTTTGAAGTCTCTGATGAATTTCAGATGCTTTCACACCTTTTAGTGGAAAAATTTGATGATTATTCGTTGTTCCACTTTGTTCGACACAACGCTGCCCGCCATTTTGTTAAACAAATAATCGGTTGTCATGGCAACTGGTTGAGTGGTGCTGCATTTGCATGACAGGCGGTAGTTGCCATCCCAACAATGAAAGTTTAGATTTTTACAACATTGAAATTTACAAAAAATAAGTCCAGGTCAAATTTGAACGCCCCTCGTATCGTGAAAATTCAGAAAGGTATTTCCAATAGAAGGAGATGAATTTCAATAGAATGCAAAACGATAAGGAGTTTTCTCCAAGTTTTTATGTTCGGACCGGACACCAGCACCATCTGGCATATTCATTCATATCAGCGTAAAGAGAAGCAATTCGAAAGTGCCCAATTACTTTTGGTTCCAATTACAAGATGAATATGTCTATTATTACTTACTTTCATTTTCGAAAATAATTATGCACTTTTCTTTTGCCTGACTAGCTTCATCCAAGGAGGTATGATGCCAAAGAAGGTAAACTATAAAAATTTTGATTCTTTAGAAGCAATATTTACTATGCAGAAATTTTATTTAAATATTTCAAAACAGAAAGCTTACAGGCTCTCAAATAGATTTTAAATAGTGAATGAATAACATTTATTTTTTGTGACATATTTATGTGGCTGATGTTTGCTTACTTTCAGATACTCTGTAGAAATCAGATATAAATGCTCCTACTAAAAGGGATTTATGCTCTTCATAAATTTCCCTCATAGTTTTGATCGTATCTTTCAGAAGCTTGTTCTCTGTGGAAACCAAAGCCAGAAATTGATACCTTTGCATTTCGTACGCTCCTGTAAATTAAACAAAAAGTGTACGCTTCAGTAATTTTCCATCATTTGTGGGTGGTCACGGAAAAGGCACCTGAAGGGAAAATAATAGATTCCGAGAAAAACGCATTTAAAGTTTGAAGACGGCACAAACATTTGTATTGGTAAATTTTGTTTTTATATCGTAAATCATAAGAGACTTTTTGCAACCTCAAACGATATGCGAAATACGAAAGGCGAAATGCGATAGGTGGCATTTTGGTCATGTGATTGCCATGTACCGTTTGGTCATACCAGGTTTTGTCGAACGAAATACGAAAATTCTAAAAAATTTCGTTGCCACCTTTGGTAACCAAATGTGTAGTCGCGCATGCGTGCTGCGCGCAACCTCCACGCTCAGGCAGCGTTAACCAACATGGCGTCGACGAGGAAACTGTTTCGCATTTGTTTAACACAATGTTAAATCCCACCACGAGTTATAGCTTTAAACGGTAATAGCACTTACCGGGTGTTTCAAAAATAACCGGTATATCAAAAATAACCGGTATATTTGAAAAATCAATAAAAACTAAACGAGCAGCGATAGAAATACACCGTTTGTAATTTCGAAAGTTTGTCTGCCTGAAAATTTAATGTTGTCCCAAGCATATTGCAAGACACGGTGTATTTCTATCGCTGCCCGTTTAGTTTTTATTGATTTTTCAAATATACCGGTTATTTCTGAAACACCCGGTACTTCTCCTTGCTGCCATGATGCTGAGAATCAGGGTGAACTGAGCAGTGTAGAAGTAAAACCTGATGTTGGAAGTATCGAAACTCTGGAATTTCTGTTTTTCGCATTTCTCTTTTCGCATTTCTTATTTCGCGGGTGCAAAAACTCTCAAAACGAAATACGAAAGGAAAAAGACAAAATGTCACTTTTCGCATTTCGCCTTTCGTATTTCGCATATCGTTTGAGGTTGCAAAAAGTCTCTATATACTGTTAATCTTGACTAAAGACATCATATACATAATATGTGATTGATACATACATAAGTTTTTGATGTGTGTGAGAGAGATACATCCAATTAATATACTTTAGATTAGATAAATAATCGGAAGACATATTTAAAACCCGTAAAATATGACGAACCGAAATAAGAGGTTGTATGTGGATATTGACAATGAAATAACGACAAAATAACTCTTTAACCACAACAGTTTTATAAAACTGTTGCGGTTAAAGAGTTATTTTGTCGTTATTTCATACTTTAGATTAATTACAAAATAAGAAATTAATCCTCCCAGGTGGAAGGCTAGGGTCGGAAGATTTAGAAATATTTAGGGTCATAATCATTTTCAACTTACTTACGGGAGCATAGTCGATAGAAGGTATGAACTTAGAACTTGTAACTTTCCTAATGCTATGAATTTTTAACCATGGTTTATAATCGTTAACAGTGTATAGACTTTTGCGCCAGTTGCTGAGCGCTCACTGAATTGCTGGAAAAAAAAGTTTTCTGTTTTGAAAAATTAAGCTTATTGTCAAAACTAATGTGAAAACTAATAAACCGATAAACAGTAAACTAGTTTTCAGATTTCGCGAGACTTTCGAGATTAACGGTAAAGCTGGAATTCTTGCCTTGCGACTGCAATTCGGTAAGCGCTCAAGATCTGGTGCTGGTATCGCAAAAGTCTACCTTAGGTCCGTATTCAGAATGAGCGTTCTTGCGCTTGCTTAAATCATTGTTTGTGGGTTTGTTTGTTTGGTTGTTTGTTTGTTTCTTATACAAATCTACAGTTTTATTCCGATCGTGATAAAATTTCGCATACATGACCTTCATGAGGAAGGTCACTGTCTACCTCAGATTTCGAAAAAATAATAATTTTATAAAAAAAATAAAAATAAAGTCCGAGCCACGCAGGGGCTATCACCTACCTTATATGGTAGCACAGCAGATCCAAACATTACCTAAATATACATTTTGACTATATTCTGTGGGAATGTTTATATTTTAGTAACTGAGATGCTGATAATGCGATGATTGAACGTTCGTTTCCAAGAATCTATCTATATATATAAAGAAGGTTGTTTGTTTGTGGGTTTGTTTGTTTGTTTCTTATGCAAATCTACAGTTTTATTCCGATCTTGATGAAATTTTGCATACTTGACCTTCAAAGCATGAGGAAGGTCACTGTCTACTTCAGATTTCGAAAAAATAATAATTATTGATAAAAAATCGATATTCATGGTTATGGCAAGGCATATTAACGAGAAATATCTCATGACCAACAATGCAAGGCAAGGTTTGTGCAATAATACTTATCAACAATGGTATCAACACGCAATTCACAAACACCCTGCACGGACCAACAATATACACTCACTTCCAAAAGTTAAGCACGGAGAGGTAAAATGCCAAAAAATGGACAAGCACTGCTTTGATTGACATGAAATGGTGAAAGTAAGTATCTCTATGTCTATTCATGAAACAAAACAAAGAATTACATACACAGAATTAAAAAAAACATTGAATTTACATAAATTATAAGATGATGACATATTTGCTTCATTAACGAAATGATGTTTAAATGCAAAACAAACAACAAAAAAGACATTAATAGGGTATGTTAGCACCCCTCAACGTCATACAAAGTGTACAGCGTGTGATCATGCTTGTTACGAGGTGATCAACCACCGCAGAGTCCAGTAATAGCCATTCCTCCTGTAGGGCAGTTTCCAAATCGTTAAGAGTGGCTGGAGGTGGGAAACGTCTACATACAGCACGGCCGAGGGCATCCCAAAGATTTCAATGGGATTAAGGTCCGGCGAGTAAGCCGGCCACTCCATACGCGCAATCCCCTCACTCTCCAGAAAGTCGTCAACGATGGCAGCTCTATGGGGACGGGCATTATCGTCCATTAAAACGAAAGAAGGACCAACTGCTCCAGCGTACAGTTTCACAATGAGGTCTAGGACTTCATCTCGATACGGTACAGCCGTCACAGAATCTCGCCTGTAGATGTGCAGGTCGGTACGATATCCCAATGCAATCCCTGCCCAGACCATGATGCTTCCACCGCGGAATGCATGATGTTCGATGATGTTCTCGGGCCGATTGCGTGTGCCTTGTTCCCTCCAGACCCTTACACGCTTATCATCGGGTTGTAGGGCAAATCTGGACTCATCTGTGAACATAACGTTGCCCCAATCCGACACAGTCCAATTCACATGCTGGCGGCACCACTGTAATCGTGCCTGTCTGGATTGGACGGATAAAGGAACACAAACTCGTGGTACCCGGGCGTACAGACCATACATGTGTAGCCTTCGACGAACAGTAATGGCAGATATCGTCTTACCAATGGCCGCTGCAACCATAGATGTCACCTGTGTGGAGGTCGATCTTCGATTCCGCTTGGCTACAACAGCAATATAGCGATCTTCCGAGGGGGTCGTAACCCTTGGACGACCGGCTACAGGTCTTCGGACAACTGTTTGGCTGGTTTGGAATTGTTTCCATAATCGTGAAATGACGGAATGATGAACGCCGAAGAAACGAGCAACATCTGTGATAGACTGTCCTGCTTCAATGCGTCCAACAGCCCGCCAGCGTTCAGAATCTTCCATTCGTCTTCCCGAAGCCATAGAAACACGTCTAGTTGAAAACAAATCTTACGAATGTTCTAAACACCTTTTATCAGCACTTATATGCAACTCCTATAACCCTTCACAATGTCGACTTCTTATACGACTGCCTGTTTTGCATATTTCTCGACGCGAAATTGTGATTGGCTGTCATCTAACATATTTGCATACTTCCTTCTACATTTGGAGCAAATTTTAGCATCTTTAATTCAGATTGGCTTACGGAAGTTAACATTTTTTCCCCCGTGCTTAACTTTTGGAAGTGAGTGTATATCTCATGACCGACAATGTAAAGAAAAGTTTGTGCAACAATAGGTATCAACAATGGTGTCAACACGCAATGCACCAACGCTATGCAAGGATCAATAATATATATCTCATGACCAACAATGGAAGGCAGTGGCATCGTTGGAGAGGTTCATCTACAGTCAGCCCTTAAAAAAAATTTTTTCGAATTTTCATTAAAAACTTTTAGTGCATTATTTCTAAGCGTTTTCATGTGATTTTTTTTTAATAATTTAACATTTTGAGATTGTTCTTTTTACCTATAAGCGTAATTATCCGTGCAACGCCGGGTCCTCTGCTAGTCTATCTATATATATAAAGAAGAATGTTTGTGGGCGGGTCTGTCTGTACGTTTTTTATACAAATCTACAGTTTTATTCCGATCTTGATAAAATTTCGCATACATGACCTTCAAAGCATGACCTTGATAAAATTTCGCATACTGTCTACCTCAGATTTCGGAAAAATAATAAATATCGATAAAAAATCGATATTAATGGTTATGGCAAGGCATATTAATGAGAAATATCTCATGACCAACAATGCAAGGCAAAGTTTGTACAACAATAGGTATCAACAATGGTATCAACACGCAATGCACCAACACAAGGCAGGGATCAACAATCAATATCTCATGACTAACAATGAAAGGAAAAGTTTGTGCAAGTGTAATTATCCCGGGCAACGCCGGGTATCTCTTCTAGAAAGGTACAGTTTTATTCCAATCTTGATGAAATTTTGCATACTTGACCTTCAAAGCATGAGAAAGGTCACTGTCTATCTCAGATTTCGAAGAAATAATAATTATTTATAAAAAATCGATATTCATGATTATGGCAAGGCATATTAATGAGAAATATCTGATGACCAACAATGCAAGGCAATGTTTGTGCAACAATGCTTATCAACAATGGTGTCAACATGCAATGCACGAACACTATGGAAGGTTCAACAATATCTCATGACCAACAATGTAAGGCAAAGTTGTGCAATATACATAAGTTTCAATTTGTAACAATGCATAGAATTCCTGTTATTCAGGCTTTTCCTAGAAAAGAGAGTTCTTAGTACTTAACATTTTCTTGAAAATCTTTAAAAATGATCAGTAACTGGAGATAATGGTGAGTTAGCAGACTATTGAGAAGGAGTGGAAAGACAACAGAGAAAGCACTTCTTTAGCTCCGTGCTGTATTGAGCAAATGGTTAGCAGGTAAATGGAAGAATCGGCGAAACTAGAGTACACAAAGTGATGAATGGCCAAGTTTTGCTTCAAGACATCCAGAGAAGAGTGGGAATAGCAACAACATTATGTATACATCTAAAGTAAGATTACGTGACTAAGAAATTATTTAGCCTAGCAGTGGCATACTTGGAGAAGTCCGTCCATTGTGAGCATTTAAATTTTTTTTTTTTTTTGGAATTTTCATTATGAATTTTTACTGTATTAATTCTAAGCTTTTTCATGGATGGTGCAAGGCATTTGTATGCTGAACATTATCCCAACAGAATTCTTCCCAATTCACGAACATTTGGTGCAGTATATCGTCGTCTAAGAGAAACAGGCGCATTCGCTCATGATAATCAACTGTTTCCACGCGTACATCAGTCCATCATAAGGCGTTGCGAATTGTGCTATGAAGCAAATGGCGGTCATTTCGAACAATTACTGTAAAAGTCATACAGTAAGTAAACGGAGCTGCGGGGACCCCATGTTCATACGACAAAAAATACTTCTAAGGACCTCTTCTATCATCTCCCAAAAAAACTGTACTCAATTCAAAAACACCCTGTATAAACAAATCGTAATGACGAGATGGAAGCGGTTATTCATTACTATTTTCGTCAGTCAATGGATATGGTACATGGCACGAAATAATCACAAATGTTATCTAAATCAGTTCAATAGCACGTGCACAAATGGTCTCTGCACCCCACCCAGCATTTTTCAGTGGAGAGATATAATATATCAAACAAATCGTAACGACGAGATAGAAGCGGATATAAGTTACTATTTTCGCCAATTGAAAAATATGGTTCAGATAATGAACCATTTTGAAAAAGGTTGTAATCGAAACAATGGCACGTGCTCTAATGGTATCCTTATGACACCCTCAAACATTTTCAATCATAATATAAGGCATGTAATATATCTAACGACTTGGAATGATGTGTCATGAATGAATATAACGTAAAATTAATGATACAGTCCGTCCCAAAAGTTTATAGACATCAATACAATGCATGTATCAAAGGAACAAAAAGCAATACGACTGAGTTCAAATAGGTTTCGGGTTACATGATGGCTCACAATCTTTTAAAAAATGCTGTACCAATATCAAGAAGATCGTGCATTGTACCACTTAATAATAATAAAACTCTAAATGCCAAGCGTAATCATTTTCCAGTCGTGTCGGCATGCGCAATAACGATTCATAAGTCACAAGGCGCAACTTTCGACGAAGTTATTTATGAATATGAGAAAACACATTCTCAACAATTGGTATATGTTGCATTATCAAGAATAGCACGCATCGAAGGACTTCACTTTGTGACAAAATTAATAATCGCAAATTCTTTCATGGTCGAAGAGAATCTACATCTGTTACTGACTTACAAATAGAATTTAAAAGGTTGTCACTGAACAGAGTTTAAACAATCACTTCTGTGAAACTTCTGTGAAACACAAACTTCATTTCCAACAAAAAAGGAATATCAATATATTCATTGAATTGTCAGAGCTTACGCGCACATATTTCGGATCTTGATGACGGTGTTACGCAAAATTCAACTATATTACTTTTAACGGAAACATGGGTGAGCAACGAAGAAAACATCGATATTCCAAATTTTCACTGTGTTGCTAAGTTTAAGAGACCTCAGTGCAGAGCTGCAGGAGTAGCCATATACAAAAATAATAAAGACATGACAAACATTATAAGTTCCAGATGGATGTAGTATTTAGTAATTCTCAATCATCTATTAACAAATCATCTATTGGAGAGATATGTGTAGTAAAATGTGAAGCGGAAAATGGACTAATTATTATAATAGTTGGTATTTACATCTCACCTAATCAAAGTGTAAAAAAAAAATCATCGAATTCATCCATGAAACTTTGCTTATTTATACCACAACAGAGTCTACTCTGCTCAATCCCATCTTACATCAATTACCTATGATTTTCAGTGGCGATTTCAATGTTGATTTCTCAAAAGAAAATTCAAAGCCATTAATTGATTTTTTTAAAAAATCACCTTGGATTTAAATATGTCGAATGACCTAAATGAGAGTACAACAAAAAATGGAACAACAACTGACGGAGTTTTTTTTTAGATATTTAGAGAGATTTCAATCAAAACTATTTATCTCGTATTTTAGTTATCATAAGCCCATTATTTCTTTCTTAGATTATAATAATATTGAAGAAGATAACGATTTACAAAATTAACAGCAAAATGTAATAGATAATTGATACAATGAGAAAACGAATGAAAATATAATATTGATTTATGACTTGTTCCTGATTCGTCCAAGTAATAACTTACTTAATAATATTTATATCATTCATTTACACAGGGTGTCTCAAAATTCCTGGCACAAACTTTTAGGGGAGGTACTATGGGTGATTCTAAGCAAAAATGTTCATATGAACATGGGTCCCAGTTTGAACGATAACTGAGATATGAACAGAAATAAAAATGTCGCCACCAAGATCAACATGTTAATAACTCAGGTTCCGTAACGCCTAGACTAATAAAATTTTGGAAAATAATAGGGTACATAAAACCGTTTATGCCGTTAAAATTTGAACGAATTCCAACGAGTAGTTTCCGGGTTACACAGTCAATATCTTAACACGTGTTGATTAGTACTCGCATGTGAGCACTGTTACGATTTTGAATGCGTAACTCGGAAACTACTCGTTGGAATAAGATCAAGTTTTAACGGTGTATACAGTTTTATGTACCCTATTATTCCCATGGAACCTGAGTTATTAACATGTTGATATTCATGTCTGATCATGTCTCAGTTATCGTTCAAATTCGGACACATGTTCATATGAACTTATTTGCTTAGAATCACCCATACTACCTCCCCCTCAAAGTTTGTACCAGGAATTTTGAGACACCCTGTATATTACTTAGAATCTATTACAATCGCCATATAAGTTTTCACTTCTGTCGTGCGGTCTTAAGCACACATTTTTTTTTTCTAGTTTCCGAATTATATATGTGAATTACACACTGATAATTAGACATATTTCAAATATAACAGCAGAATAGCATGTGCTACTCCTCCATTTTGAAATTCTGCCCACAAACACGTCATTAACTGCACACAGCGCATGCGCTGCGCATGAGCCATATGCTCTGAGTGTGGGTTAGACAGGGAAGCCGCATATCGCGATACCGCCTATTGGGTAAATTCGAAGATATTATAGTAAAAAGGCAATGACAAACGATTGATCAAAAATGAAGCAAAACCTGTGGAAAGGAACCGCCAAAAAGGATCGGAACCTCTAATCCACATATGGACTAGAGGTTCCCTTCCTTTTTGAAACGATTGATGATTGTAGTGCCATGTGGGTTGAGGCTTTGTAACGTGTATGAAGCAGAGTTAAAAATAGTTTGGCGCAGTGGAATAAGTAAATCACGTGACAGTAGTAGGATGAAAAGTAAAATAAGGTTTATTCAAAAATAAGTAAATAATCAATATAAAAGTCAACTTAAATTAGAAGGAAAGCCCTTAGATTTAAGGCCTACTAATGGTAAACGCTAGTTAACTAAACTACGTAACTCAATTGTAAATAGGTCTAAGGACTGTTAAGACCAGAACTTATGATTAACTTAAGAATAAAATAAAACTCTTTTTCCACAACGAAACAGGAATTGAACAAACATAAAAAGAAAAAGACCGAAAATAAAATGAAAAAATACAACCTGAATCTGTAAGCGCTTTTCGAAAGCTTTCATCATTCAACAGCCAAGGAGCCCCTCGAGAGAACTTGAGAGAACTGACTTGGAATAGAACATGCTGAGTATTTATAACGAACGGAAGCCAATCAAGACAAAAAGACCCAACTGAATTTTATTGATTGGGTAAGTGCGGCGCCCATTTGAGCAATGGTGATTCGCTAATAGGGCCCCTATCTAAGTTGAGTAACAATTTTTTATCTGTTTTTTCGAAGGCGTCCAGAAGGTGTTTCTTGTTTATTGACTCAATAAGTTTTACATTGTTTATTGAAAATTCATGCCCGGTATCTAGAGAGTGTTTGGCTATGGATGACTGATTCCCTCTACCATATCTTGTGTGTCTCATGTGTTCTTCGAATCTTGTTTCAATATTACGGAAAGTCTGTCCTTTGTACATCATGGGGCATTGGGAACATCTGGCTTCGTATATTCCTGATTTCTGTAGTGGTGGAATCTGGTCCTTTGGGTTAGGTAATAAATGCCTGGTCTGGTTGGGATTGCTAAAAGATAACGAAATATTAAAAGATTTAAAAACAGAATTGAGACCTTTGATTGATGATTTATTGTAAGGTAAGGATATGACTCTCCCTCTATTTTTAGTCCGGTTGAGGGTAGTGATTTCGTCCATGAACTTTTTTAACTTCCTCTTCCTGACCAAATCGGTGATGGTACGTTTGCTGTAGTCATTTTTAACTGCAATATTCTGGATTAAGGAAATTTCTTTTTTGAATGAGGATTGACCTAGTGGGAGATTAATAGCTCTGTCAATCATCGAAATGAAAGTGGACATTTTTTGATTCCAAGGGTGGCTGGAATCGCTTGGTATGTAATTCAAACCGTTCGTAGGCTTTCGGTATACCTCAAATGATAGTGAATCATGGTTTCTGATGACTAGGATGTCAAGAAACGGTAACCTTTGATTGTTTTCTAACTCAAAAGTGAATTGAACGGACGGAAAATAACTATTAATATGTTGGACAAAAGTGTTGACATCGCAAGCATTGGTGTCAAAAATTGTGAAGATATCGTCCACGTATCTGAACCAACAATCGGGAAAGTAAAAACCGGAATTCTTCAGGATATCCTCGAAACTTTTAAGAAATATTTCAGCCAAAATAGGGCTAAGGCAAGAGCCCATCGGTGTACCGCCCACAATTTTGTAAACTTTCCCATTGTATTTAAAAATATTATTATTGGTACATAACCTTGTTAGACTTAAACATTCGTTGCGTATGTTTTCAGGAACTTTGTTCTTATTCAAAATATTAGTTAAAAAGTTTATAGTTTCGGGTATAGGGATGCTAGGGAACAAGGAGACAATATCGAAGGATACCAAAATTTCCCCATTCTTAATGACCTTATTTTTCAGTTTTTTCACTAAGTCATTACTATTACTAACTGAACTGTCGAAGTTCGACAATTTTAAGGTTTTTAAAAACTCTGCTTATAATTTAGCACACTAATTTAGCTTATAAAATGAAAAGTCACTGTCCGGGATAGTCCTTAAAGGTACGGTATAATAATTAACAAACTTCCTCGAAGGAAAATTTCCATTACATTTAGCATTCTGAAATAATGAAAAATGTAGGGATTATCAAAAATGTGTATAACACTTGATAAGAACACAAATTTGAGCTGACGAGGATACGGAAAATTACGACCATGTAACGGTCTTCGTAACGGAACTTTGAATCAGGGTAAAACCGAGCCCCTAGTGCACATACGCAGTAAGGCCGGCTGGCCACACTCCTTTAATCACCATGTCAGAGCGACGTAAAGATAAATAAAAAACTCTTTTTCCACAACAAAAATAGATTGAAAAGATACAACCTTACAAGATGGAGAATTCTTTCGATAGCAATTGCTACCATCATTTAGCACCCAGGAGTCCTGACTCCGAAGATCCGACGAGTGAACTACCTGATGAATCGACAATCGACAATCGAACAGTGAAGTGTACATTTGTTAGGATGGGACGAAAGCAACGCTTTCACAAAGCTCATCCAACCAGAATAAACTCCAAATGAAATACACTGAGGTAGTCAAGAAGCCTAACCAACCCAAGCGGTCTTCCATATTATACAAAAAAGAAAATAAGATTGACGATTGTCAGAAACAAAATACAAACGAAATAAAAAACACAAGGAGAAAGAAGATTATCACATCTTCCAGTAGTTCGGGAAAGAGACGTTGCTAATATCTTCAAAATTGACGTCAAGAACGTGCCTCGGTTTACGATACTTCGTATGCCAGTTCATATTCAATGAGTTCTTCAGTATTCCATTCACAAGTTTATTGTCGTGAGTCTTCATCTTCTGTATAATAATCAAAAGGAGATCCTGTATAAACTTTGCGATATGGGCCATGTTTAAATCCATGCGGATGGATTGGTTTTTCACCGTCCTTCTGTCCAGCTGAGCAATGGTCCTCAGGGTAACATTCTGGAATGACTGTAGTTCACTCCATCTGGTTTTACAGATAGTCGCCCACGCAGGCATGCCATAGAGGAGTATGGTCCGGATAATCGATTTGTACAGAAGTGGCTTGTTGTCAATGCTGAGGGCGCTGTTGCGACCCATGAGAGCTATGATACTGTACTTAGAGCTCTTCGTTTTGTTCAGAGCATAGGACATATGCCGGTTCCATGAGAGTCTTGAGTCAATGATAACTCCCAGATACTTGTAGTTGTCCACCCAGTCCAGTTTCTTATTGAACAGAACAAGAGAATCTGGGGGACGCTTGAGCTTCCTATTGAGGTACAAAGCCTTGCACTTTCCGACGTTAAGGTTCAACTTCCAGCAGTTAAACCAGTCTTCGAACTGCTTCAAGGCGCACTGCAGCCGAGTGATAACGTGAGCCGACTGGTGTGCCCATGTCATAATGGCAGTATCATCCGCATAAAAATACAGATTACAATTATCGGGTTTCGGGAAATCATGTACAAAGTAATTAAATAGCACAGGCCCGAGGACAGAACCCTGAGGGACACCGGCCTTTACAACACGGGGCGTGGAAAGATTTTCTCCAACTTTGGCTTGATAGGATCTGCCGTCAAGAAAGGATTTCACCAACAAAATCAAATCAGCAGGGAACCCGTCTCTGCATTTTGTAGACAAGGCCCTCAAGCCACACCTGGTCAAAAGCTTTACTGACATCGAGAAATACCACCCCACAGTACCTGGAGAGGTTCAGGGGGGCGCTTAGGTCTTCAACGAGCCTCCATATCTGCATCGGACAAGAGTGGACAGCAAGAAAGCCAAACTGCTCTTCCCGAAAAAGGTCATTTGCTAGACAGTGGTCTTGGAATTTGACGAGAATCGTTTTCTCCAACACTTTGTACATCGTGGGTAGCAGGCTAATAGGTCGGTAACTCGCCGGAATTGCAGGATTTTGCCCCTGCTTGGGGATACTCAACACAATAGATTGCTTCCAAGCCACAGGAAGTAAGAAAATTTCCAGCAGACGTTAATGATATTAGTGAGATAGTCAATAAAGTTTTTCGGGAGATTTATAAGGGCGTTATTACTCACCTTGTCTCTTCCTGGGGCCTTCTTCTTTTTCAGTTTACTTATGATGGTGGCGACCTCTCCAGCCTCGATGCTGTTCTTCGTTAAATGCTGTGGGACTTCATCAAAGTTGGCAATACCTTCTTCCACACGCTGAGACATGATTTGGCTCTCGGGCTCATCGTTGGTAGGAGTAACAAACTGCATTTCCAGTGAATCTGCAATGACTTGGGCCTTGTCCTGATCAATTTGCACATAGTCACCTTGTGGTGTACGGAGTGGAGGAAGCGTAACATTCTTCTTCTTCTGTAAAGCTCTGACCATACTCCAAATGGAATTGTCGCGAGCCGACAAGCTTTTGAGTTTTTCATTCCATCTAGCGTCGCGAAGCTCTTTTATCTCCTCTCGAACTAACCTGTTGTACTTGGTTTTGAGCCAAGGTTCACGATAGCGTTGCCATAGTCTACAGGTCCTGTTTCTTTCAGAAATTAGGCGTTGGATTCCAGGAGTGAGTTGGAGTTGATGAGAAGGTTTATTCTCTGATGGATACTTACTAGCTTCTATGGCACTGTTAATACATCTGGTGATGTCATCAACAAGTTGATCGATGTCCTCTGTACAGTAAGCAACGTCGGGATGGTAGCCATAGTCCTTAAGAATATCTTTGTAGAGCTTCTAGTCTTGATGATGTACGAGTTCCTCTCGGAAATTTATGTCAACATTGTCAAAGTTCAACGCCACAGGCTTGTGGTCAGAAGAAAGGTCATCAATCGTGAAGATATTGTACGGTTTGAAGAAACCCTTCAAGAGCGAGATGTCCAAAACGTCACTACTAGGGGAGTGGTCGCAGTAGTAGGTGTCCTCCACAGGTCCAGCAGCGATGATATCATCTCCACCTTGTATGTACCTATAGAGAATCATGCCGTTGTAATTCTGCGTTCTGGAGTTCCAGCTTGGATGTTTGGCATTTAGTTCACCAGCCAGGACGACTGGAGTGTCAGCACTGAAGAGTTCATCAAGCTCGCTAATGTCAAGATAATGTTTAAGTGAATTGATGAAGGGAAATGTAGCCCTATTTATGAGGGGAACTAGCCAATCCTGGCTCTATGTGATGGGCTGAAAACTGATTATTGGGTAGTTTTTTCGGTCAACCATTTGATTAACAAAGTATCGATTATGGGTCCCAAATCTAAATTCAATATAGATATTTTCTCAACTTGATGTATTGCTTTGCTTTCGAAAGAATCCAACAGCTGTTTGTTCTTTATTGAAAATATTAACTTTACATTGGTAATGGGAAAATTGTGGCCTGTGTCCAATGAGTGCTTGGTCACTGCTGACTGATTTGCTCTTCCAAACTTTCTATGTCTCATGTGCTCCTTATATCTCGTGCCGATGTTTCGAAAGTTTGGCCTCGATAAACCTTCTCACATTGGGCGCATTTAATTTCATAAATCCCTGACTGTTGTAGATCTTGAATTTTGTCCTTAGGATTTGGGATTTGGGATGTCCTTAGGATTTGTATGTTAGACGGTACTTCGTTTTGGGTTAAGATATCGGCTAAAAATTCAAATGTAACTTTTAACGGAATACTGGGGAAAAGAGAAACTATGTCAAATGATACCAGTATTTCTCCCTCTCCAATTCAGTGCTGTTTTTGACGGAATGTAAGACAAATCGAATGTCTTAGATTGATCAACTTTTGCATCAATAATAATATTTTTTGCTTTAAGGGAAAAATTTTTAAAATGACAGAAGGGACACCCATGGGTTCCTGCCTCAGCCCGATCTTGGCTGAAGTCTTCCTCAAAAGTTTTGAAGACATACTCAGATCGTCCAACTTCTATTTTCCGGATTGCTGGTACCGCTACGTTGACGACATTTTCATCATTTTCGACACAAGTAGTGCAATATAAACGATTTTCTTACCCACCTTAACAGTTTCTTTCCCTCCGTACAGTTCACCGTAGAAATGGAAAAAGAACAGAGGCTCCCCTTTCTCGACGTCACCATCATAAGAAGACACAACAAGCTGGAATTCGATGTATACAGAAAACCCTATAACGGACTCAACTACATACCAGCGGATTCCAGCCACCCGTGGAACCAGAAGATGGCAACCTTCATCACCATGTTAATAAAAAACTTTTCGGGAGTTGGAAAAAATTATTACAACCACCAGAAAAATTGAAAAATAAATTTTATTTATTTGCCACTAGGAACGGCTACAACGAACGTACTATAGTGGACCTTCTCCGGAAAAGGAAATATAAAAAATTCATTCAAGATATCACAACTTTGGGAAACCACAAGAACCAAGAACGGAGGATATCATTACCATACAACAAACAGCTCGTTCGAGGACTAAGTTCTGTCTTTAAGACACAAGGTTTCTCCATCTGTTACAGCATTCTGAATAAGATCAAAGACCTGCTCCCAAATCCTAAGGACAAAATTCAAGATCTACAACAGTCAGGGGTTTATGAAATTAAATGCGCCCAATGTGAGAAGGTTTATCGAGGCCAGACTTTTCGAAACATCGGCACGAGATATAAGGAGCACATGAGACATAGAAAGTTTGGGAGAGCAAATCAGTCAGCAGTGGCCAAGCACTCATTGGAGTTAGGCCACAATTTTCCCATTACCAAAGTAAAATTAATATTTTCAATAAAGAACAAACAGCTGTTGGATTCTTTCGAAAGCATAGCAATACATCAAGTTGAGAAAACATCGATATTGAATTTAGATATGGGACCTATAATCGATACTTCGTTAATCAAATGGTTGACCGAAAAAACACCCAATAATCAGTTTTCAGCCCATCACATAGAGCCAGGATTGGCTAGTTTCCCTCATAAATAGGGCTACATTTCACTTCATCAGGTAGTTCACTCGTCGGATCTTCGGAGTCAGGACTCCTGGTTGCTGAATGATGGTAGCAATTGCTATCGAAAGAATTCTCCATCTTGAAAGGTTGTATCTTTTCAATCTATTTTTGTTGTGGAAAAAGAGTTTTTTATTTATCTTTACATCACATTTATCCACATATTTTTTCTCTTTGTTATTGTCAGAGCGAAGCTCCCGCTGATATAATTCCCCGAAGCATGTACGGTGCACATGGGCATTAGTATTAACCAAAAATAGAGTACTCACTAAATTGGCTGGGGAAGCCGTTATCGACTTCCCAATGAATAAAGTTGACTTTTGGGCGCTCGAACTGAAGCGTAAACGACGTCGTTCCTTTCTCGTCGCTGCAGCAGGGGAATCTCCGCCGTAGGAGCTTGCCCGCAAGGCTCACTTGTCGCCGCCTTTACCGTCGTTGCTCTCGGCGTCGTTTTCAAACTTTCGCCGTCGTGCTTCCTTTCCTCAGAAGCTCTCATGAAGGCGTAAAGTTCGCTGACCGCTCTCTTTCCGTAACCATTCTTTTCGATCCGCACTCGGTCGCTCTCCTTTCTCTCTCTGTCTGTTTTTCCCATACCGGATTTGAAATTTTTAAAATTCGCTCTCTGCTCACTCTTCGCCTTCTTATTGGCTCTTGCGTGTTGGCTATTCTGACGACACAACTCGCGTTGCTCCGCCCTCCTCTTCGAACGACAGAAGTAACGAGAGCGAAAGCCAACACGAGTGTCCTCGGAAGTCGAATCTGAATTCTGTTTCCGTGACAGGCTCTAAATCACATCATTGGAGTTACTTTGCATTTTGGGGATGTAACATCACATCATGCTCATTCGCATGCAAAAGTTTCTGCAATGGAACAAGATTCCAATCGAACGCCTATACAAGAATTGTTTTGACGCCAGAATTCTTACAGGATCCCCAAAAGAAGAGAGTTTTTATCTGGAATTTTTATCCCAGAATTACGTTGATTAGCGAAGACGTGTGCCAGAGCAAGTGGCGTTTGCAATGATGATCAACAAAGTACAAGGCCAATTTGTCGATAACTTGAGATTCTACTTGCATCACTCAATTTTCTCTCGCGATCTGTATGTGCCACTATCACGATGCAGTTTCAGGTCATTTAATAAACTGAAAAGGTAACTTTTCACAAAATCCGGCTCTATTGTATTTAGGTCATAAAACCTATTTTTTGGACAATTTCCGATGTACCGTCATCGCTCACTGGATATTACAAGTATAACAAAAATATTCTATTCAGTAAAAGATTTCCACTATAAAGAACTAGTAAAGCTCCCCCCCCCCCCCCCGTCAAACATGACGAAACTTTTGTTAATCGTCAAAATAAGACCTGCTTGCAAATAGTCGTCAGGCCTAATGTTATCAAGAGCTCATATACGAGCCTATATTTCAACAACTAATTGTTATCAAAAACAAATTGCTTTGAGGCCTTATTTTATCAAGAGATAATATGTACCTATTGTTAGCTGCATTACTTGCCTAATCTTAGAAATTTTCAAAGGGCATTTCATAGAGGCACCATTAGAACACGTGCTATTGTACCGAATTCGGTGTTTCAACTTCAAACTTGTCCATGCTCTGTCCTTTATTTATTCGGCAATAATCTACCCTTTCAATAATCGCCTATCTAAAGCGAAACATCCAAACAATCGACAGAGCACGCGCAAAGCTGGGACGAAATGCAGGCGCGCATTTCCCTCACGTCTAAGTGATTCATATCTTCCAAGAATTCACGATGTCCACTCTTACCATTGTAACGCAATGCATCAGAACAGACAATCTGCGAAAGATAGACAGAGAAACTTTGAAAACTATATTCGCTAGCGCCGCGAACTATAGAGGGCATTATTTTCTTGTAACATGACTGCTTGAAGTAGGTAACATGAAGGTAAAAGCAAATAGAAACTACCATTCTCTACGTTTGTCGAAGCTTTCGTGACGACAGTAAAAGATAAGATTGATTGGTTTCTCGTACTACTGTGTATAATACCATGTATTCATTATCTCATTTCTGTATAGAAGTATGTGATATACTATCTATTTTGGATGATTTAAAAATTGCCCACCAGCCGTGAGATCATTTCGCGGGGCTACCGTATATATGTTTATTATTAGATCAAAACAAAATAATACAAAATTTATTTAAGATAAATTCTTTTGTTCAGAAGATTATTGGTCATCAATTCTATCCAGATTTATTTCGATTAATGCATAATGGTTACATACTATGATAAATTGATATGAAATGATTTCTCAAAACAATTCTGAAATAATCATTTATATAAAATCAGCGACGGTGGACATTGTCACAACAAAGAAAAAAATCTAACAATGGGTTATTTCCTGATTATACAAACGGGTGGGTTGGCTCAACCAACACCACCTAAAGAGAAAGCCTGAGCGCGGAAACGTCATACCTTGTTACATCATGATACGAAGTCATAATTTAGTGCTTATTATTGGTAGAAATGCGATTAAAGATGACTTTTTATGATGATGTAACAATGTATGAAATTTTCGCGCTCAGGCTTTGAGTAGAGGTGGTGTTGGTTGGCTTCTAGCACGGCCTCCTAGAAACTACCTGGCCTGAACATGACGTCAAGAATGTATTGTTGACGTTGAACTAATTTCTGTAATAGCACCACCCGAGGACAACGAGATAACAAGGCCTGGAAGCGAAAACGTCACCTGACCAACTGGGTGCTAGCAACAATCTAACCTTCATTGTCTCCATCTTGGATGTTAACAATCAGTATTTTTCCTTTAGTTGGGAACAATGAAGATTGTATTGTTGCTAGCACCCACTTGGTCAGGTGACTTTTTCGCTTCCAGGCCTTGTTATCTCGTTGGCCTCGTAGCACACCAGTTCGACGTAACAATGTTTTATCTTTTCCATGTTCAGGCCTCGTAGTTTCAAGAAGGCCGTGCTTCTAGTCATTTATATAAAATCAGCGACGGTGGACGTTGTCACAACAAAGAAAAAATCCAACAATGGGTTATTTCCCGATTATACAACCGGGTGGGTTCGCTTCTAGTCTTTTAATAAAAATTATAATTTATTCCAATTTTTTACATATTTGAGTCCAAGTTATCTCTGTTATGAGATTGTCTATTGTGGAAAATCCGGCTTGGGACAGTCGCATGCTTTGAAGCTTTTTGAATTGGAACTTCTTATGCGCCGACAACGACTTGGGGAGTGAAATGCTTATAATGAAACGTTTTTCGCGTTAGGGAAGTGACGTAGTTCCAACAATCCAATCTTCATTGTTTCCAACAAACGGAAAACACGGATTGTTAACATCCGAGATGGAGCGTGACCGCCGAGAGAGAAGGCCTCCGCATTGAAATGTAATACATTGTTACTGCATCATCATAGATAGTGCAAATGCAGGGCTTATTATTATTATTTTTAACCGACTTCAAAAAGGAGGAGGTTCTATGACTGGCGCGGTGCGGCAGAGATTGAACTCAATGGAACATGGTTGTGCGCATGCGTTTCTTTTGGGTGCAACTAAAACCTGATAGCACGCAGGCCAGCCTACACAACCGTGAAGATTTATAACGAAATCTCAGTGTTTTCTCTCAATGAAATGCTTTAATGAAATCTCAATGTGAATATAGAAACCATTCATTGTTGTTATTATTATTATTATTATTATTATTATTATTATTAGATGTTATTATCATTATTCACCAGGTGGCGTTAAGTGGCGGTTGGTCGTTCACCTCGCTCTTCTCTTATGTCAAAGAATAAGAAAAAAGGCAAGCAGGGAACCATTGGCGTTTGTCCTGCCTGCAATAATTCTATTTATGGGCGACAACCGTATCTCGCCTGCACAGGAATTTGTCATTTTCTTTATCATGCAAAATGTGGCAACGTAAAAAAAGACGACGTTCAACGAGTCAAGTCAACATGGCGTTGCTTCAACTGCGTTGGCAAAGTTGATAATGTTATTTCTGAAGCTCTTGAACAAAGTCTCAGCCTCTCACACGTCTCGACCACTTCAGATAAGTCAAATCTTGATCAAGTTTTAACAGCTATACAGGAGTTAATTAAGTCAGTAACAGAATTTATTACGTTAGCAAATACAATTCAAAATGAAAATAGAGAAATTAACAGGAAGTTAGATAGAATTATATGTGCGTTAGATTCAAATCAAACCTCGTGTGCTTCACGTGCGCGCCTTAATTATGTGAATGCGGTTTCTAAAACTTCTAACCGCGATACCTTTTCCACACATGACGATAATAAGCAGATATTGCAGACAGAAGAAAGTCAAGTTATTGATGCCTCATCATTGCTGCCGTCTAAGCGGACGAGTGCTCGATTTAAATCCGTTCTGATTGGCTCTAATTCAACGAATGGAAATTTAATCAAAGCCCGTCATGTCAACGCAAAAGATAAAAGATTATTCGTTACTCGATTGCAGCCAGGTATTACTGTTAAACAACTTTCTGATTTTGTTACTGGCCTCTTTCCTTCACTGGTCTTAAGCAATTGTATTAAGCTTAAAACGAAATATCAAACATATTCTTCATTCGTGCTGTTTCTTAGTGAGTGTGGCTTTAATTCATTGTTCGATCCATCCATTTGGCCGGAGGGAGTGCTTTTGTCTTCGTTTATTGGAAAGCTACATGCGAATCAAATTGATTCGTCCAAAGGTGTTAATTCAGCGTTGGAGAATCAAGCACACGTGTTACATGTTAAGACGGCTGATTCTAGCTTGGAGGAGGCTGTTACTATTCAAGATGGTTAGCGGCATATACTATCAAAATGTGCGCGGCTTGCGCACAAAATTAGCACAAACGTTTGATTTTGTTACTGCTAATCAGGAATTTTTATACTGTTTAACTGAGACTTGGTTAAACGAGTCTATCGCAGATTTTACTCTATTTGGAGATAACTATACAGTGTTTAGGAGCGATCGTACCACTAAGAATCGCGGCGGTGGCGTGCTGATTGCTGTACCAAAGAGGCTAAAAGTGAATAAATGTAGATTAGCTACGACTGTTGAGCAAGTGGATCTAATTGCCATTGAAATTTTTTGTCATGGTTTGTCGGGTCGATCGTCTTCGCTTGCTATTGTAAATGTTTATATTCCGCCGACGTTACGCAACAATGACTTTGAAACACTTCTTGAGGAAATTTCCGATTATTACTTTCGAACTCAATCAGATTGTATTATCGTAGGAGATTTTAATTTTTCCGACGGAAGGGAACAGAGTCATCAATCATATTACTGCTATCAGAGAAATCTGATTGTCAACAGCTGGTTAAATGAGATGGACTTTGTTAGCGTCAATCCTATACGTAACAGGCATGGCGATAACTTAGATAAAATTTTTACGAACATTGATCTCTCCGTTACCAAAGTGGACACTGCTCTGGTTATACCAGACGACTATCATCCGCCTCTGCTTCTGCATCTGCAGGTGACTTTTGAGATACAATTCCTTCCTAGGGAGTCGGATTACAACTTTCACCTCGGAGATTATCTGAATCTCTACTATACAATATCAAATAGTGATTTCCATCGAGCTTTGGCGTCTGATGACGTTGATTTTATTTGGGAGAATATCACCGCAACGATTAGGTCAGCGATTCATAATAATATTCCAGTACATACGAAAACTTCCAAAGCTTACAATCGCAGTGACAGGCACAGGAAATATCCTACTTTCCCTGTCTGGATAACAGACCATACTAAAAACGTCTGGCGCATCAAACAATATTGGCATAAAAGATTTAAAATTTCGGAGTCCAATCATGACTATATGGAATTCAACAACGCCAGAAGGCTCTTTAAGAGTAAATGGAATTCTGATCGGCAACTTTATTTTAGTCATCTTGAGGATCAGATCTGTACAAATCCGAGGTCTTTCTGGGACATTTCTCGTAAATGTCTTAATTTGAATAAACGAAAATCCGCGCAGCTCGATAATGATGAGCGTTTTCATTTGGGTATGTCTTTTGCCTCTTCTATGGATAATGATATTATGTTAAAGGCGGATGCAATCACTCTTACTGACTGCTGGAAGCATATCAGCGTCCCTTTTCGGTTTACTACTGTATCTGTCGAGCAAGTCATGGATCGAGCCAAAAAATTATCCGCGTCTAAAGCCTATACGTCGCCTAATATTCCTGATTTTATATTTAAGGGCTGCTTGACTGCCTTGATTTTGCCTTTTACGCATCTATTTAATACCTCTCTGACCTCCGGCCGTTATCCTACTGCTTGGAAAAAGGTGACTGTTCATCCCATTCCGAAGAAAATTGAAGCGTCAGTGCAAAAAGCATATAGACCAATTACCTTGATCTCTTTTCCGGCTAAACTTCTAGAGACACTTGTGTCGGATCAAGTCTCACAACATGTTGAACCCTATATTCCTGATGCACAGCATGGCTTCCGTGCGAATAGAAGCACACAATCGAATCTCGCTATTTTTTTACACTACGTAACTCGTCACTTGGATAATAGGATGCAGGTTGATGCTCTTTTTCTGGACTTTACCAAGGCGTTCGACAAGGTAAATATTTCCTTGTTGATTGCTAAGTTAAAACATATCGGTTTTTCCGATATTGCTCTGGAGTGGTTTAGTTCCATGTTAAAGGGAAGAAGTTTTAAAATACGATTTCTTGATCAGCCTGGCTGTATATTTCCCATCAAAAGTGGGGTACCGCAGGGTTCCCCGCTTGGTCCTTTACTATTTAATATTTTTGTTGCGGATCTTCCGCATGTACTTGCACCATTCCGATCTCAAATACTGATGTACGCAGATGACGTTAAATTATTTCATGCTGTTAATGGTTGGGACGCTTGTAAAGAATTATACGAGGCATTGTTGCGTGTACACCGATGGGCTAAAGACAACGGTCTTGAATTAAATGCTCAAAAATCTTTCGTTGTCTCGTTCGGACGGTCCGTAACTCCTTTTTTATATAATTATCACGTTAATAATGCCGTCCTCACCAGAACTAACACTATTAGAGATCTGGGTGTGATGCTGGCTGACAATTGCTCTTTTGTTAGCCACATGAACCAGATATATCTGGATATTTCTAGACGTATTGGGATGATAAAGCGATCTATACATTTTTTTTCTAGCCCAAAAACTCTGAGTATTTTATTTAAAGCTTTTGTTAGTCCCAAAATTCTATACTGTGCTTGGATTTGGTTCGGTGGCAATTCGCAGGTCCTGAACAAAATCCAACGTAAATGTGTCAGTTTTAATTCCTTTGTGGCAACTCGTATGAAAAACATTAACTCGTTATCTCACCAACATAAAGATTTTAATTTAAACCGCATTATAAGCAACAATCTTTTTAATATTTTATTAAGTGTTTTTCACCACAGAATTGCGGTATTTTCTTTACTTTCTGATTTTAACTTTCCTTCATTAAAGTCGACTCGTAGAGGTTATATTATCAAACCTGCTATTCGTTGGAATTCGCATATTGCACGGATCAATCCTATTAACAAATTAATTAAAAATTATTACGAGAATTTCAAAGATGTCAGCTTATCAGACTCTAACGATCTTCATATTTATTTATTCTCTTAACTTGTTTTAGTTATTTTAATTATTATTATTTTTATTTTTCTTTTCTTTATTAGTTATTTTATATGTCTCATTAACCCCGTTTTGGGCTTTGGCCTGTTGGGGGGGCAACAAACGGATTCATCTTCCGGTTTATCTGGCGGATTGTATCCCTGTAGTTGCTATATTATTATTATTATTATTATTATTATTATTATTATTATTATTATTATTAGTTTTTTATTTAACGCTAATGAAATGAATAAATTTTTCTTTTTAGTTTTTTAATTTATTTTTTAATTTTCAGTTGAGATCTATGTGTTCGTTTCCCCAACTGAATTTTTTTTCTTACCTACCTACTTAAACTGTAATTTAACGTTTTTTTATATCATTTTGTTGATTTTTTTGAGATATTAATTATATAATTAAAATAAAATTTTCGGTTTATAAATATTTATAATGCCTGTCCGCATTAGATCGGAGTTGGTCAGTTCATTATTTTTATTTTCAATTATTCTCAATATTTGAACACGCAAACTTATTGGAGTAATAATATCGTAGCGGGTGGGTAAATTCAAATAAACAAGTAATTTATTTTCTAAAAGGAAATGAACTATAAAAACTATATTATTTTTATAAACTATATTTTTCTAAACTATATAATTATAACTTTCATGAACCTTATTTTTATAAACTATATAATTATAGTATATTATAAAAATAAAGAAATGCTTATAATATTCATACAAGCGAACAAAATTCAATAAATTCGAATTTGTGTGCGCGCGTCCATGTGTGTGTGTATAAATAATATATACAATTGTAAAAATCTATCAATATATATTACGGATTAAATTTGATAAATATTTCAGCGAAAATTTAAGAAGTCCTTCCGTGGTCAAATGGTACTTGGCTGTATTTTCGGATATTCAGATTATTTTCAGTTCTTTTTAAATTTATTCATGATGTGCACAAGACATCAGCGGAAACTTATACTGTATATACATTTATATACCTGAAATACATCTTTTAAAAATTAATATAAAGAATTTTTTTCGGGGAGGGGGGCTGAGGGCTGAGGGGGGCTGGC
>JAHWFO010053237.1:1811482-1822844 GCA_023313115.1 Rhysida immarginata | reverse complement strand
AATAATAATAATAATAATAATAATAATAATAATAATAATAATAATAACAACAATGAATGGTTTCTGTATTCACACTGAGATTTCATTAAAGCATTTCATTGAGAGAAAACACTGAGATTTCGTTATAAATCTTCACGGTGGTGTAGGCTGGCCTGCGTGCTATCAGGTTTTAGTTGAATATACCGTGAATATATCACATACCACCTCGTAATAAAGTATTTTTAATAAAATAATGCAAAGCGTCGATGAAAAGTGGATTTGTGCAGTCGTTCGTTTGGTGTTGCCATTTTTTCGGATTTTTTGAATTGAAGGGGTCAGCGCAACAGTGGTCTAACCCTCTCCGAGTCGAAAATTTAAATACTGATGCCATGTGTTGCTTTTGATGGAAACTATCATCCTATGAAGTAAAAAGATATCAATTAACATTATAAAGTTTATTTTGAAGCCTCTATTGCTTTCTCTCCATAATTGAAAAACAACAATTGAAAAACTTCAAGTTGCTTTTTCTCCATTTTATAAAAAAGTGGCTAGATTACTGTTGCGCTGAACCCCTCAATTTGAAATCAGATTCGGATAGACCATCGAAAATTAGAATAGGAATGTCTATAAGATCGATGATCCGTCTCTTTGCCTTCATCGATAAAATTGAGTTTAAAGGGCAATTGACATCAAAATTTTCAATTCTAGTTAAGTAGTTTTCAAATTAATGTACCCATGGTGGCCCACTTATCTATCGTGGCTTTGTGTTTTTCTAATATCGTTGTCAATTTCGATCATTGATATATGAAATTTTACTATCACGTGGAATAAACATTAAAATTTTATCTCTTAAATTTTCAGATGATAACTATTAAAAGTTTTTATTTTATACGAAATAATCCATGGCCTACGCAGTTAGTGATCGTGCAAAAGTTGCGGCATGGTGTGAATGGATGAAAAGTGTCATCATGGGTCAACGAAAGTTTAGAATTGAAATGAAACGTGAACCACCAAAGAATGGAATCTGGATTTAACAGCGTTCTGGCAATGCACTAGCTCGAATTTTCAACTTTTTTCCCTCCCCATTAATAATTTTTTGATTATTTGTATTGCTGGAGACCTCGTTTCAATGTCAAAAGTACACATTTTAGTTTATTGTATAATAAAGTACATTATAAACCATTATTTATATTTCTCTAAAGCTTTTGTAACAATTTTAACATTTAAAATAAGACATAAACTAGTATTTGTGTAAAATACTTTGATTTTTTAAAATAAATCTTTCATGTTTTAAATTATTGTGTTTTTAATCATTATTAGTAACTAATCCTTTTCACTGATTATATCATCCAATGTTTTTTACCAAGAACAGATGAAGGGAGGGGGGGGTAATATCATGCACTTCTGTCCCTTCATCTGTTCTTCTTTTCCTGACTATTATAATGCACTTGAAGTTTCACTTCGGTCGGGTGTCCCGCCTCACACAAATTTTTTGTTGAGTTTTACCATAAAGAGTCTTGGAACTCATTTCACCATTTTTTTTCTACTAATTTTTTCCAGTAAGTAATAAACACAACACTGTCGAAAAACGATATTTCACCGAAACATCTGACGTGAATCAAAGATAAAAGATTTATTTCTAGCTCAGCTCTATACGGAAGCTCTTGAACAAAAGTGTACTAAAGTTAGCTTGACTTTAATCTCAGGAAATCACACATCGTAGTTTCAATTAGAATGGGTAAATAACAACCACATAACATGTAGTAAGGTAAAGGAAAATATATATTATAGCACCTTTATTCAACTTATCTGGCCACTCCATCGGTTCATTGAAGAGCTTTAAGTAAGTATTTTTCCGGTATTGCAATAATGGTTTTGATTTCTTTTTGAATTCTCTCCAATTTTGATCATCTTTAAGTTTATGTTCTACTTTACTTTTGTGATGATAGTCATCTATATAATATTATCAAAGCATTATTTCCAGAGATAATAATAATAATAATAATAATAATAATAATAATAATTATTTCCTTCAATAATTTCTCACAATTATCAAAACTCACCATATTCCCAAAGAAAAGGTACACATCCACGATCTCCAATGACTGACAACCAGCAACCTGTTAAATCAGAGAACTTAGTTCGAGTTTCCAAATAATCCCGAAGAAGTTTCCTATAATTTTCTCTCTCAGAAGGCACAATAAATTCTATTTCATATTCGTAAATTTTTTTGGAGGTAAGTGTTCTTTCCCATCTTCTACTTAATATTCCTTTCACTCTAGCAAGTATAACAGAATTTGAATGGTTCATTTTGTTTGACTAAACTGAAATATTTGATAAGAGAATCAAGCTTTACAAAGAAGTCTGCTTTGTCTAAAGATTCTATAGATATGAAGAGCGAATAGTAAATTTTAATTAGCCCTTTTCGCAATTATCAATAAAATAACTTTAATAAAGAATAGTATTTAATGAAAGTTAACATTGCAACAATGTCACACACCTACAATCTTTATCAACGGTTAATATTTCCTTAATATTCGTTAATAAACTGATATTTTTATAATAAAAATGTAATGAATTTAATCATCATTCGAATGTTCGTTGTTTACAGATCTTTTTTTCACTAAAAAAAAAAAAAAAAAAAAAAGCCAGGACTCAGAATATTTGATAAAGCTTATTTGCAAAATTTCTTTACTTTTTTATTGTGTACTTTTATTGGCGTATACTTTAAAAAAAATAAATACTGGACCCGTACTTTGACAGTAATTAATTGACTAAGTAAAACTGAAAAAACGATGAAAAAATTCCGCGACCTGTGATCCAATTAGGGACAGGCGCATGCCGCCTCTCCAACTGCACTAAACAGGGTACCTCACGGAATGATGATAAAATTCCGAATCGAAACCAATAAAGGTAACACCTATAACCAATAATGTATCGAGTATAAAAATATTACATACCAGATTTCATAGTCAGATTAAACACCCATATAGAGGATGTAGAGGAAATTTCCTAAACAGTCGAATAACTTTAGAACAAAAGGTGCAAGAGTCTTAATAAATGCAATAGTCATAATAGGTGCAAGAGTCACAAAAGGTGCAAGAGTCAGGTCCATCTATAGGAAAGTGCCCGTGCCTGATTGAGAAGTTTCAAGGTATTCCCAGCGCTCCTTGTGTAAGTCCTGAGAAGGTTAGAAAAGCTTGCTTTTGAACCATGATAATTAGAGAAAAAGTTCCAATTATAAGGTTGTAGAGCGTCACCGATTGAATAAAACTCTACTCTTTGCACGAACCAAAAATTCATAAAACTCGTAAAACTAGGGAGAAATTTTCCATATATGCTGGAATATTCACGTGTAGAACAACAAACGCACGAAATCTTATTTCCATTCATTATACTTGCCATAATGAAAAATTGAATAAAATTAAACAAAACAATCACTAAATTTCAATATCACAGGACGCTCGAAACAAAGGGAGAAAAGGATTCGAGATAATTAATCAATTAGCACTCGAGATGACGCACAGATAAACAATTACACCCTGCATAAATGCTGATATACGAGGTGCGTTCAAGTTATAAGGTCTCCAATATTTTTTTCTCTGCAGTGAGAGTAAGTAGAAAGATCCGGATGCTTTTAAAATTTTGCGGGAAATGTTTCGTCTTTAATAACATAGATGGCAGCACTGTACCGTGAACGGCGTGAATACCGTGCCCATTGCCGCGAACGATGTTTCATATACTTAAAATGGCGAAGTTTAGTTTACAAGATCAACGTGTAATAATTCTTTTTCTGCATTTGCGGGATGAAACACCCATCAAAATTTATCGCCAATTGAGTGAGATATGCGATGAAGGCGTTTTGAATGTTAAAATGTGCTTTCATGGGTGCGAAAGTTTAAAGAAAGTCGAGAATCGTGTGAGAATGAACCGAAGCAGCCTCGACCACGATTAGAAGCCATGATTGCTCGTGTGGAACAAGTTGTTATGGAAGACCATCGCTTAGGTGTGCGTGATATTGCCTCTAAACTTGGCATTTCCGTGGGGTTTGTGGAGTCCATTTTGCATGATGAGCTGAAAATGCGGAAAGTTTCTTCAAGGTGGGTCCCACGAATGCTGACCAATGAACACAAGTGTGCGCGGGTGGCAATTTCTCAGCAGCTGTTGACACATGATGCAGCAATGAATGGTGCTTTCTTTTCATCAGTTGTGACGATGGATGAGACGTGGATTCCATTTTGTAACCCCGAAACGAAACGCCATTCTTCACAGTGGAAACACACTGATTCACCGTCACCGAAAATATTTCGAGTCACAACTTCTGCTGAGAAAGTTATGGTGGCCATGTTTTGGGACTGCGAAGGCGTAATCCTCACGCAATGTGTTCCAAAGGGTACAACTGTTACAGCTAATTCATACGAAAATGTTTAGAGAACAAAATCCCTTCCAGCATTGCATGAGAAACGACCAAACAAGACTGGACGGGTGCTTTTTCATCAAGACAATGCCCCTGCTCATCGGGCACTCCTAACTCTGCAGTTTCTTTAAAATAACAACTTTGAGATGGTTTCCCATGCTCCATATTCACCAGATCTCGCTCCTAGCGATTTCTAGCCTTTTCCAATCATGAAGGACACTCTCCGTAGCTACTCGTTTCCCAACCGAGCTGCCGTTGCTTCAGCGATTTACCAGTGAGCAAAACATACCCCTAAAGAAGAGTTCTCATCAGCCATGGAATCATGGCGCCGCCAATGTGAAAAATGTGTTCGACTTCACGGTGATTACGTCTAGAAGTAACAGTAGTTAAAACTTTCTGGGTTAAGTATTTTGTCAGAAAAAAATTAGGAGACCTTAGAACTTGAACGCACCTCGTATCGTTGCCGGCTTTTCGGCAGGTCTTATCGCTCTCGTAGCCAGCAAGTCGCGGGTTCGAATCCCGCTTAGGACATGGATGTTTGTGATTGTCCTTTATTAAAATAGAAAACCCCATGTTGGGCTTCGGCCTGTTGGGGCAACCCGCAGATTGTTTAGATTAATTATTATTATTATTATTATTATTATTATTATTATTATTATTATTATATCAATTTAATATGATGGTCGCCCAGTAAAATAGATAAGTGTGTATTTATAGATCTTTCTGTATTCTAATATCCGTTTTAGGTGCATACTTTTAAATAAATAAATATATTAAACATTAAATCCAAGAGTCCAAGAGAATAATTTTGTAGTCGAAAATTTTGAAATTGAAAACTCTGTTTCAGGGAAAGTGAGCAAGAAAATTATCAAAATATGGATCGCATTGTAATTCATCTGGAACTAGACCCTTCCAGTTTACCAACTAGAGTTCATGCTCTTATCTCCATTACACCTACACAACGATCAGTAAAGCATTATTTGAGTTCTACGTCTCATGAAGGCAAGTCAAACTTGGAATATGGCTCATCAGTACGCTTATAATCATTGGCGACTGACAATGCATACTAATACCGAGAAATCAATATACAGTGGGCATAAAAATCTATATACAGGGTAAGTCAAAATGATGGACTCGATTTCAGACATTTATTCTGTAATGTCTAATGAACGTATCATAATGTGAGACATGTGCTTCGAAAGGATAACTTTCACAGTTTAGTTTCCACGCAGTGTTTTCATTTTCTACCGCTAAGGATCAGTAGTTAAGGAAAATGGCTTCTCCTTCGTTGGCCATCTCGTTCCCCCGACTTGACCCCATGTGATTTCTTTCTGTGGGGGTTTCTAAAGGAATCATGTGTATGTACCACCACTGTCAACAGCATTGGATAAACTGCGTGCCCGCATCACTGCAGCAATTGCTGATACTGACCACGACATTCTACGAAAAGTTTGGCAGGAAATAGATTATCGGCTTGATGTGTGTTGGATTACGCAAGGCGCTAACGTAGAACACCTGTGATGTGATGTGTTTGAAGTAAACTGAACGTTTACCTTTCGTAGCACATGTTTCACAATACCATATGTTCATTAGATTTCACAGAGTAAACTTGTGAAATCGGGTCCATCATTTTTAGTTGCCCTGTATACAAAACCCAACCTTATGGTAGCACTCTTCTTAAATTTTATTAATCTACAAACCTCAATTCCAAAAATGTTGGGACACATCAAAAAAGCTAATAAACACAGAGTTGGAAGTTTTGTAACCTATTTACGATGTGGTTGTTATTAAAACTGATAGAATAATCGTGATATATAATTATTTCATTGAAACATTTGTACTTTATGCAAAATGCTGAAGTGTATGCTCGAAACACGTCTCAAAATAGTTGGGCCATGCGCAGAAGCAGTTCCCGAACGTGGTCGAATGTTCGAGAAACGGCTAAAACGTGACGAATTCGAGATTGCATGAGCATATAAGACGCAGAAAAGTCGGCTTCCGCAGTTGTGTCACCGTTATGGTTCAAGAAAAGCCCGTTAATAACGACTTGCAAAGTCGAATAATCCAAAGATATGAAAATAATGAATTGCAACGGGAAATTGCTAAGATTTTGAATCTGCCTCCCCCTACCGTTCATAATATTGTTAAACGTTACCGCGAATCCCGTGAAATATCCGCATATAAAGGACAAGGACGGAAACGAATATTTAACGCACGTGACCTTCGATCCTTCCGGCGATATTGCGTTAAAAATACAAAATTCAGGCATGCTTCTGTAGTCGAAAGCACCTCATGGGCTCAGGGATTCTTTGGAAATCGTGTATCGACCAAAACAATTCGTCGTTGTATTAGGAGATGCAATCTGAAGCTGTACTATGCTCAACGCAAGCCATACATCAATACCGTCCATAAATGCCGTCGACTTCAGTGGGCACGAGCTCATGCAAGATGGTCCATAGTTCAGTGGAAACGTATCCTATGGTCTGATGAATCCACCTTTCAAGCCGTTTACGGAAATAATCCACGTCGGGTTCTTCGGAGCAAGGACGAAAAGGACCGCCCAGATTGTTACCGCTGTATGGTTTAAAAACCAGCCTCAGTCATGGTATGAGGGTGCATAAATGCTCAGGGTTCGGCAACCTGCACTTCTGTGATGGTACTCCTAACACTGAGCGCTATATACGGATTCTAAAGGAACAAATGTTGCCATCTAAACGACGATTATTTCATCAGCGTCCCTGCATATTTCAACAGCGTAAAGGCCCTAATAAGGTGGGTATTGTAGGTATTTTACAGCTTTTTCTGATGCTATCAAGCTGTTTAATAGGGAAAATACCTATCCTACCACTAGAAATTTTCTTCCTTATTATATATGTCCTGTAATTAGAATTATGTTTTCTTTAGTTATTTGGATTTTATTTCCTTGGGGGGAAGGATTGTTAGATATAAATTATGGGTTTTTATTTTTGAGTGTATTTTGAGAATAGGGGTGTATCCTCTAATGGGTTGTGGTTGGTTTTCTAATTCCAAGTACGCCCTCTTAGGTTGCTTGCGTTCTATTGCCCAAACAATTTCATATGAGGTTAGATTGGCTATTAGGGTTTTCTGTGGAAAACAGGAAAAGTTGGCCAAAAGTGTGCTCGTAACTGGAAATCCACACAACCGGGTGGTTTTCGTTGGAAAACAGGAAAAAATTTGACCAAAAAACTGCACGAAACAGGAAATCCACACATTTGGGTGGTCTTCTGTGGAAGGTGTTCCTAGTGGAAAATAGTTAAATTATAATGTTTTACTTACACTAAAGAGTTGAGTTTCTTATATTATTAAAATGCTTGTATTGTGTTATATTTCGGGAAGGATCTTTTTAACAGTAAACACTATAGAAATGAGACAGCTATAATAGTGAACAGTACTGTGTGTTAGGTAGCAATAATTAACATTTGCGTAGCTCGCTGAGTTGCTACTGGCTCTTCCGCGAAGGGACGTCGAGGAATCGACACAGGTACTGGAGAGTATTGGGAATCGACACAGGGGAGGGAATCGTTGCAGCTAATTCGGCGTCACCACGTGGGGTCGGGGACTCCAGCAATTCGTCAGGCGTCGTCTCTGTTTCCTTCGGTGAAAGCACAGGGGCTTTTTCGTAATCGCACTCGTCCGCTACTTCATCTGCTATACCTCCTTCTAAGCATAGATCATCGTCAGGAGATAATCCTGATTCATGGCTCGGGACAAAGTCTAAATTAAGTTTGGAATTGCAATGTTCAAAATATGGCAAATCGAAGGCACTTGTCTCACTTATCTCCAAATAGTCCGCGTTGTCGTTTTCCGTTTGCACTTTCCTAAATGTACGAGCTGTCCAGGGTTTTGCTCGGATGTCGGTGGGCTCGGTCGAACAAGTGGCTCGTAATCTTCCTCGATCACCTTGTACGGAGTTCGGTCCTAGTTGCCATCGTTTCCGATTATCAGGCTGGGCAACCGTTCGCTTAGGTGGCTTCCACGACCAGGGCTGCGGACTCGGCTCTAGAGAGACAGTGGCAATATTATTATTCAACGTAGTACTTGCCCTGGTCTGCTTTGCTCTTCTTGGTCCTCTCGGCCCTTTCATTCGGTGTGGGAAATGGACGTCGTCATCTACTTGGTCCTGGAAGTTCCGCATCCGTTGATGGCCACTCACTGTCTGATTTCCTTGTCTCCAGCTTCGCCTTTTATTCGATCTTGGAGGATTCTGTGCCGCGTCTGCGCACTCCGTCCTCCAATTATCTTTCTTCAATCTTCCTTCCCTTTCTGGAGCGAGTCGATTACGGTTGGGGTGTTTCTCCTCTCCATTCTTTTATCTATGTCAAACCTTCGGAGTTCCGATTTTTACCGAACCGCTTCTTCCGAGGATTTGACAGTAGAAAATATAAGCGCTGTTCCAACATTTGTGGCACTTGTTGCTTATCAGTGTACAATGTAGCCTGCATTTCTTAAAATAGCAATGAAGTTTGTGAAAGGAATTATGTTGAATCTGTATTTTTATACTTTTAACAATGTACAGCACAGCCTACATAACTAACAAACCAATCGGTACTTTGTATATGCAACTTTTCCTTGTGTCCCAACATTTTTGGAATTGAGGTTTGTATGAAATATATAGAAATTGCAACAAAACACTGTTTTCTTTTTTTTTCATAAGCTAATAATCCTATCGGTGTATGACAATCAATCTCCAATTCTAATACTGAAGCCTAGTTCTACAAGGTACGTGAACTAAATATCAACGGTAACATGGCTTTAGTAAAAAAACAGTAGGTGACCAATAGATTCATTCAGAGTTCGAATTTTTCCAATTGACCTATATTATAAGCACCTCTGGGGAATTTAGCAAAAGTAATTGTTTTTTTTTCCTGAAATTTAGTGTCTTATTGTTCCCTGGGGATCAATTCTCTCGTAACATTTTCAATCAGTCTTTGCTTCTTAATTTGTGAACACCCACAATAAAATACTGAAATAAAATACTGAAAAATACTGAGGCACGTGCAGCGAAAAACCTGAAGTCATCTTCTTTATCATTGCCTACATAAGTCTATACGGAAATGCAAAAAGAGTCTTTCCCCAAACATGATGGTTATTTAAGCCGATCAGTGCACAAATGGATTAACTCCATAACACAACAAGAATGATTTTACCGCCAAAGCGGATAAAGGGAGCACATTTTCCTGTTATAGCATCATACATGGAAACATAAAATTAACCTACAATATAAAATGCTTTAGAGAAAATATATAAATATGAAAATTAAATTGTAAAGTACTGTTTAAATAAACCAATGTAAAGAGAGAATTTAAACGAAAAAAACTTGAAGAACTGAAAGGTGGAATTGAGAGTGAAGTTATTCTTTTTATATTTGAAAAAATAAAAGTTCTTTAATTTGTAGGCATACCCAGTAATGTTAAAGGAAGTGAACCTCAGCATCTATTATATTTTCATGTTCAATTACTAAAATGTTTCTACGTTATCATCTACTATTAACGCAAGCGATTAACTACTACCAATTAGCAAAATATCATATAGTAATTAGTTTTCAACACTATCAAGCCTAACAACAATATGCGCTTGATAAAAATAAGCTATGGATAACGATAGGTTTAACAACGCGTAAAGAGTTGGATGATATATTACAGGCCATATCTTAGCATTGAAAGTTTCCAAAGGTAACATATAGTATCATTAACACATGCACTACTAAATAATTCCGACTACCATTAATTACTCGTTATACTCACTCATGAGACGTTGATATATATTACATGTCATATCTTAGCATTTAAAGTTCCAACAGTACCAAAAGGCACCATGTGATACAATTCGCACGCGCTATTTAACAAATTCCCACTATTATTATTTACTCGTTAGATTCACTAATGACACCTTGTTACGAGTTGTTTGATATATTACATGCCATGTCTTATCATTGAAAGTTACAACAGTACCATAGGGTACCATATGGTTCCACTAGGGCACATGCTACTAAACCAATGCCCACTATCATTATTTACACGTCATATTCACTCATTACAGGTTGTTACGAGTTGTTTTATATATTAAATGCCATATCTTAGCATTGAAAGTTACAACTGTACCAAAGGGTACCATACAGTTTCATTAGGGCACGTGCTACTAAACTAATTCCCATTATCATTATTTACTCGTTATATTTAGTCATGGCACGTTGTTACGAGTTGTTTGATATATTAAATACCATATCTTACCATTGAAAGATACAACAGTGCCGTAGGGTTCTATACAGTTCCATTAGGGCACGTGCTACTAATCTAATTCCCACTATCATTGAAAAATCGTTATATTCATTTATGAGACATCCTTACACGTACACGTGTCACTAGACCAATATCTGCTATCATTTGTTACTCTTATATATTCGGTCATGAGACGTTGTTACGATTTGTTTGATATATTACATGCGATATCTGGTTACACAAAATTTTTAAGGAGGTATCATAATTGTACCATTAAAGCACGTGCTGTTAGTGCACGTACTTATTCACGCTATCTGAGGTTCGAACTTGTTCGTGCTCTGTCCCATAGTAATGGATTGGTGAAAACACAGCGTGAAAAATTTATTTCGTTTTCAAGTTGAATACTCCCTACAAATAAAAATATTCTTTTGATTTAAAGACCTATTTCTCCTTTCAATATTCGTCAATCACGTACATCTTGCACGCGCACCATCTCATTAACATATGTGCTCGTTTACAGCACGCGCAGCGCCGAACTTATTTGCTCAACACGCGTATTTCCCCATGCAAAGATTATTCGTGATTTACAGCAATTCAATACTTGCACTCTCTCTATTGCAAGGCAATTGTGGGAATTGTGTCTACAGATAGACGGACGGACGGACAAACCGATCACATAAGTACAAGGTGATTATAATTAAAGTCCCTTTGTAAAAATGCTATAAAA
>JAHWFO010053237.1:1798882-1811082 GCA_023313115.1 Rhysida immarginata | reverse complement strand
TTTTATAGCATTTTTACAAAGGGACTTTAATTATAATCACCTTGTACATTTCTTTTAAAGAAAATCTGCTAAAAAAAGTTGAGAAAACTGATAACATAGTATTCATTGTTGCTTAAAATTCCTATTAAGCTATAAATTCCTTTTGTCATTTAATGGTGTTAATCTTTATTATTCCGGAAAGTTATTACAAATATAAAAAGTTATGACTATATCAAGTGCTTTGACACTTAAATATTTAAGATTTTTCAAAAAGTGGAGTTAGTCGATTTGTGCACTGAACGGCTCATTTACTAATTCTGTGATCTGTTCATCATTATCTGTCGACAATTCAATTCAATTATTGATCATTCATTTGGATTGTCTTTCATGAAATAAAGAATATTTTTCTCTAGTACTTGTCAAAGTAACTGGATTCCACGAAGACTGGACAAGAGTTGTCTGTCCCTTTCTCTTCTTTATTAGTGTCACTATAAATATTAAATTATTTAAGCAGAATGCATTACGTGTCAGGAAAAAGCAGGGAAAGAAAGCATAGAACGAAAATATTTTATGGCAGCAGAGAGAGAGAAGCAGCTAATGACGTAAGGAGGACAGACAGTGACGAAAGTGAAAGTAAAGTAATGACGTCGAGATCGAACCGGGTTCGAGACCGAGTGAGAAGGAGAGACTGAAAAAGTATACGTTCAAGACAGTCCGAAATGAACATCGATTATATAAGTCTGGGCGTGAAACATCTGGCGGCGTTTTGTGTATATTTGGCAGTGACTTTAAACACCGGAAAATTTAAGTTTAAAATATGAATGAAAAATTAACTACAAAGCTATTAAACCCTGTAACCGGCCAGGGGGAAACCAGTTGCCCCCTGTAACCAAATAGGTTGGGGTATATATCATTATTTTCCCCCCGGAGGGGGACGTCGTAGTAACGGAAAACAGTGACCAATGAGACCCGCAGGGCCGAGAGTAGTAAAAGTTTCCTAATTTTGTGCTTAAAATTTTCCTTAGATAATATCCTATAATATGATAAACCATTCACTTATTAAGTAAATATGTTACAATAATAAATTCAGAGCATAAACGCGACGGGTCTGTCCGATATCTCTTGGCTCGACGTGCTCACCAAAGACGATAAGAAAGGCGTGTGTAGTCGATAAACGTGCTGTCGTCGTTAACATCCGGCATGCCGGGCTTGGATCTGGGAAGCGTTGGCGTGCGAATGGATGAAGAGGTGAAGGCAGAAGGCACGAGGAACCGAAATCGGAGAGATTTTCACATGAGGTGGAGGATCAAGGCTGGAGTGGAGAATAGGTTGATTTAAATCCCAAATCTATCCGCCAAATGGCATCCCCTACGGTTTATGAATTTTGTTCTAGTTTATTTACAAAAGTTTAGTGAAGATGAAAGTTAAAGCCTTGAAAGAAAAGCTTCAGTTAATAGGAGTGAAAACTGACGGAAATAAACATGTATTGACTAACAGTGAGCTAATTTTATAATGAATTACGATTTACGAAAGTGACGATGCTAAATATTGGGCTAGGCTACGACATCTCATTTAACCTCACTGAATTTTTCGATCTGTAGGAAATTCATGAAACTTGAGATTTTTATTTTTAACATTGTTATTCGAAGACTGTGGAACTGAAAAACTTACATGCATGTTCTTATACAGCATTCTTAACATTGCCGAGATTTTCTCCTCATTTCGACCATAGCGTCATTGCCTCAGAAACATAAAGCGTAGGCGCTGCCATCTATACTTAAATCCAGAAGAAGCTCAAATAGCAGGCGAGTCGGAACCAAGGCTTTTTCTACACAGGTTGGAAAGTCGCGTGACGACACTATAGCAAAGTTTGGTCCAATTTTTTCTTTGCTTGCCAGATGACGCAAAAGACAGTGTAGTGGGGAGATTTCTGATTCATCCTATAGGATTGTTAACAAAAATCGTCGAAATAATTTTAATTTAATTGATTTCTTTATTTGATTTTCACCTCAACATATTAAACGGTAATAAATAATTAATTTTAATCGTTATCATTAAACAATGATTAAAGGCAATTTTTATATTATGTAATCAAGACCTCCCAACTTAAATTATTTTGAAGTTTATTTAATAATAGTGGTGGTTAATTTAATCATCTTTAATTATCATTTTGTGATATTCTGGAAAAATATCACAATGAATTGATCGGTGGGTATTAACGTCCCTTTCAACTACTATGATCATATCAGGACAGCCTTATAGGGACCACAAATTTTGCCTTGCAAGAGTTCTTTAACGTGTAGCCGGAAAACCACTACACGGGGCCAATGGCTTTACTTCCCTGCCGAAGGAAGTGCGTGATCTCACAATTCCACCCTGAAAAAACTTCGTCGTCCTTGCCCGGGATCGAACATGCGCCCTTGGGCATCAGAGGCGATCACTCAACCGCTGAGCCACCGAGGCCGATGACAATAAATTGATAATAATTTATGTAAACGGATTTAATTATACATGTACCGTTATCCAACAAATCGACATTTAAATTATCATATAGATAACGCTAGTTCTCTAGTTGTAAGTTCATCCATTAATATAGTGAAAAAGTACATTTGACTCGCGATAATCCGACATTTGACAGTCCGACACCACACTCAGTAGTCCGACGCCGCGTCGGATGACTGCCAATGAATATAGTCTTTGGTAATCCGACACCTGTTCGGTCCCGTAACTGTCGGATTATCGCGAGTCAACTGTATTTTATTTAAGGAAAATAAAATGATTGCAGAGGACGGGAAATCGTCTCCCCCCCCCCTCCCTCCCCCGTTTCTCTTGAGACGCGAGTGAGAGAGAGAGAGAAATGTGGGGGGGGGGGGGCGAACGAAAGTCACGTTGCAATGCTTAGAAGAGAGAGAGAGAAGCGATTGAGAGCTGAAAAGAGAGGATGGTGCGGTGACCAGCACTGTCACGCAATTTAAACTCTTATGAACGAATAATACCAAGGCTTTTTTCTACTACATGTATTTCATGAGAGAAAAGTGGCTTGAAAATTAAATTCACGAACATTTCGCTGTCAACACACGATCCGAATATTTCTTATCCACGCTTTCCTTCTAACTGGGTCACTTCTTATCATATATCTTATAACCCGTTTTGCAATTCATTAAAGAAGAACTTTTCATTTTTCACGGATTGTTGGAAACAAAAACCTTAAAATACTTGAGAAAAAAGTTCAGCCGGTAAGTTGAAAACCTATACTAATCCATACTGAGCGATAGAATATTTCCCCACTACAGTGTTCGCAGCGCCGCTCTGTCGGCCAAACAAAAAAATTGTCCAAAGCTCTTAACATGGGATTTTCCAACCTGTATAGAAAAAGCCTTGGTCGGAACCAGAGACAAATGAAAATAAGAGACTGGCAGTGCCCTATTCATTTTGCTGAGCGCTACTGGTGCCACCGGAAGTGCAGCGGTCTCCATTATGGGGATGGCAGAAACGTAAGGTGGCGTATGTTCTCAATGTTATTTCAGCTGTTTTTGTAGATGACTTCGAGAGGTATTAGTAAGCGTAACCTGTTTTCTGATTTTTTTTAAAAAACTTTATTGCATTACCTAACGATAACGTATACTTTTAATGACTTTCAATAGCTGATTCAATGCCTTACGAATTTTTAAAAGAGCGCCTACAACTCGCAACTCCTATCGTTATTGTAATAAGCCAGAGACAAGTGAAAGCATAGATGAAGAAAACTGAAGAATAAGAGTTTGGCTTCCAATGGACCTTTTTACCCCGAGACTTGGACGAGACGATACGTCATCCCTATGTGGCACGAAAACGAGGCTCGAGGGAAAGCCCTCTTCAAAATAAACATTGCTTCAAGGTGAAAAGTGCTTGTAAAACGTAGAAATGAAACACTACTCGATTAATTTAACAGTTTCGCTAAGCATAATTTTTAGTATAGTAAATGAATGGCTGGGAAGATTTAATAACAAGGCATATAACTTTTTTTTCTTTCAGAATCTTATATTTTTGATTTTGAAGGTAATGTTATGAAAAATTATTTTTAAGAGCATGGATTAAAAATATATTCATGTGGAAAATTTATACAGTAATTAAATTAAAATTGATTTCTTTTTTGGAAAAATATTGAATTTATTATTTTCGTAAAAAAATACTAACATTTTATAAATACTCGGTTTAATGAAGCTTACCATTATAAATAAGTAATTGCACTTTTATACAGGGTGAGTCGAAAGTCATTAGAAACCTTCTATCTTGGATACCAACGTAGTACGCAAATTCCAATATAGGGAACGGATAGAACGGAGGGTGTTCTATCCGATGGAGTAGAAAGAGTAGAAAGAAAGGGTGTTCTATCCGATGTTTGTAAGCAACAAAGAGTAGAAAGCCAATTGTCCTGTTGCAGAGCTCGCAATGAGGATTGTGGGTGATCCGCTCATCAGATTTTGGTTAACTTTTTTTGTTTTGTTTGGAATTTGCTGTTGAACAAATGTGCAATTGGAATTTTTTTGTGTATCTCTTACGGTTTTCGAGATAGAATTTGGATGTGTCCTAATTTGCATACCTGAGATAATGAAAGATGCTCCATCAGATAGAGCTCCCTCAAGTTCCTATTTATTCCCTGTATTGGAATTTGCGTAAATACATTGGTATCCAAGATAGGAAGGTGTCCAACGACTTTTAACTCACCTGTATATTATGCAAACATAAAGTGCTTTTTATTTTTTTTTTTATTTTTCTTTAATTGTAATTGAACATTTTAAGTTTAAACTAAATTGATCTTTATTTAAACACAAAAAGACTTATTACCACTGATTTATTTAGTATGTGATGATAGCAATTTTGTATTTTATGAAATGCAATTGTTATAGAGTCCAAAGCACAAAAAGTTTGCACAAAATTGAACCGTAAAGTATAAAAAAACCGCGACACCACTTCACTTCTTCCTACAGATCCTGGGATTTTCTTCCCTCCAGCCTCGGTTTCAATCGCACAGGGGATGACGCCATACCGGAAATCTCGTGAGCGGGCAAAAGGCCCATTCTTACGCCTAATAAGATGTATCCACTATTTACGAAGAATGTCATCCTTTGGAAATCTATTGTGCAAATATTATACCTGGTTATACGAGCTTGGTGCTCATTTATTGAGTGACAGTTGTTTTTTTAATGTATTCATCACAATAAAAATGTTTATCACAATACTTATCTTTATTGAAATATCAATTAGATGTTTATACTTTAAAAAATTTAACAAGCTGTGTCACAAAATTATTTTAAGAAAATAAAAAAAAATGTCATTTTAATTTTTGTTTATCTGACAATAATGGAATGTTGATAAAGTCAGAACATTGAAACTGGGAAGATATTTAAAAGTGTTTCTTACTATTGATAAACAAACCTAACATAATTTATCAAATTTTAGCTAATTGATTTTAAAATTTTAAATTAAAAGAAAATCTGGTAACCTAAAATACTTTTAAAAGGTACTCAATTTTTTTTTTAACAAAAAAAAGGAAGAAATAATTCTCAGTTGAATAAAATAATTATCACTGATAATAATCAGTTTATTAATCCACATACTGTAATAAACTATTAACATATTATTAATACACATGATTACTTGTGAAATGAAATATTGGATCCTTTTAAAAAACGATTTGTGCAATTATATGCACAACAACTGACAGGCATGTTTTTTCTTTCATAAATTATGAAACAATAGATTCGCGCTAGAACAACAATGAGGGTTATTTTAAAAAGGGCGGGGGGAGGTTTACTTTCGCTTGTCTGTTCTCATTTCGATCTGTATTTGATTTTTGCTTTTTTCTTTATATTTTTATTAAAAAGCAATTAATTTACGAAAATTCTCATTTATAAATTATAATTTTAAAGTAAATAAACTAAAATAAAATATACAGTTCATTAATTATAATCCAAATTATTGTTGATATGTATATTTTATTTTATTTACCTTAAATAAAGGAATTTATAAAGGAGAATTTTCGTAAATTAATTGCTTTTTAATATAAATTATAAATAAAAAAAAAAAAACAACAACAAAAAAAAACAAAAACAGATACAGATCGAAATAAGGAGAGAGACAAGAGAAAGTAACCTTAATATGGTCCGGTGAGTTATTATTTTACTCCATATCAAAGGTAATTTGATATAATCTGTATATTTTATTTTATTTACTTTAAAATTATAATTTATAGAGGAGAATTTTCCTAGTTAATTGGTTTAATATAATATCTTCCTCCTTTTTCATTTAAACTACTTTTTTTTTTTAATTTATGTTTAAAAATAACTTTATTTATCATCAAATAACTTTTTATCAGATGGGCCGATTTAAATGATTATTTTTTTGTTTAATAGAGCAAGTTTTTCTGGTGGTTCCATAATAAATTCATCGAGATATCTTAGGTAGATATTAGAAAAAAATAAATGTTAGCGATTGATTCACATGCATTGCCTACGGCGATCAGCTGTTTCTTGCCAATCCCGGCATGGCGGCGCGAAGGCACCACTAGAGGGGAGGTCACTGCCAGTCTCTTATTTTCATTTGTCTCTGGTCGGAACCAACGATATGAAATGAGTAGATCGCTCATGAGCTGCTTTCAGCGCCACCACCACGTCCCCATTTGAAAGCCTGTCGGCCATGCGCTTTCGGCAACTCTACAGACTTGGGCTCTGTGGGCGTGGCTTCACCTATGACATGTCATTTTCACAGGCTGCGCAGTAGAAATAGCTTAAGTAACTCCGACGTTGAAAACGGTTGCCTAATAACTAAAATAAGAGGAAAATAGGAAAATAAGAGCTTTCAGAGAATCTTCGTCGGAAAAACACTGATATGTTTCTAAAATAAATACAAAAATACGATCTGATATTTCATCTCAATTCATCATAATATACTTTGGTTCTAATTTTGGTCCAAGTTAACATTATTGATAGGAGATGGCGCAACCAGAAAATGGCAGCTGAAGATAAATTTAATACAAGATTAATTGAAGAGTCAGGTTTATTAGGTTTTATTGGTTTTAAATTATCATTATTTCGAAAAATAAAGTCATCTGAAACAGAAAAGAAAAAACAGTCCAGCAAGTGGGATGAAGAAGGTTCGGGCATTTGAGTGCCATGATTCCACTGCATTGCGATTCCACTACGTTTGTTCCGCTTACCATTGAACAAAATTGGACAATCGTAGTATTTCTTGAATACTGTGTGCAGATTAACATCGTTTTTAATGTGCTTGATGTTTTTTTTAAGTGATCTTGCGATGTTAACGATTTTAATAAAGATGATTTTTATATTTTACTACATATGTCTTGACAGGAGAATAATTACAGATTAGAATGCATAAAGTAAAATTAGAAGAAAATATCTCAATTACTTAAGAAAAAGTATTGGTACTCTCCATTGAGAGGTTGGGTTTTTGGTAGAAGCTTTAAAAAATTTATTTTCTTGGACAAATAAAAGAAAAACGTGAAATTAGTGTATTTTCATAATAATAATTAAAAATAATAAAATATACCATTTAAAATTAAAAAAAAAAACTAGCAAAAAATGGGGATTAATACACATTATGTAATCTATTGAGTCGGGAGACCACTAGTTATCTCAAGTTATTTTGCACCACTGGATGGTACATATACAAATATGAAATATGAAATAACAATTAGAAAACATTATAGAACAAACATAATTACAGAGAGCACAAAATTAGAATGTATTTAAAATTGTAAAATAAGAGGTGGGAAAAAACGCCAAAATGAACAAGATAAAGGACGAAAATTAACAAAGTAAGTTGGACGAAATGAAGAAACTAATAACAGAATAAGATTATTTAAATGCAACCAAGTATGCAGAATCACAGCCTACATGATTAGAGAGCTGTGATAGAGTAAAGAAAAAAAAATCATTATTAAGTTTTTAAGTGTAAATTGTCTTTTTACGTAAGCTTACTTATGTTTGTTATTTTATTTTATTTACTATTTTTTTTTTATATTTTCATTTTTACTTTTTACATCTTTGCATTTACTATTTATTTATTCTCGATATTATTTAATATTAAAGAAACATATAAAATAATTTTTGAAAGAAAAAAAGTCACCGAAAGGGAAATCGAACCTAGCTACACAGATGATAGTCAAAAACGTTAACTATTTTCCTATCGGGAACCTCGACAAACGAGTCTTTATTAAATTTATAAGATTTCAAATATTATTTTTACTTAAGTAATCTGCGACCTGTGTCAACGCCACCTAAAAGATGGCGTTTCTCTGTTTCTCTCTAGATGGCGGTGCCTGTGTCATGGCATAGGAGAAGCTCCGCCCAGTGAGCTCAAGTCTGTAGAGTTGCCGAAATTGCGTCGGCCATTGCTTTGGTTGACAAAAAATGGCCTTCATCGTATGTTTACGTTTGAAGTTTGCGTAGACAAACACAGTAAAACTCAATGCCAATTTCTTGTCCAGCTTTAAATTGTAGTAATAGATATATTAAAGGTTCACCACTGACCTTTCACAGGTGTGTTTTTATCTTTCTGCGTCTTAGAATGTTTTTCTCATGTAAAAATCCTGGTCGTCTTTTATATCGTGGGTGTTGATGCATAAAAGATGTCGACATTCAACCATGTTACTGTCGTTTCAGTGACACCAAAATGATTGTTTAGAAGTATTTATGAATTATATACCGCATTTATTAAAAACCATCTAAATTTGGGAGAGGTCGCTTAAGAAATTTCAGACTACAAGCATGATGTTGGTGGGGGGGGGGGGGGCTTTCTCAGCTGGCGACAAAGCGGATATAGAGTAATGGCGCTTTGGCTGGCGATGTTGTTCTGCCAACCACAGTAATGGCGCTTACACTAACAATAGAGATTAGTTCCACTTTTCGCCGCCTTCAAATTGCCCCAAAGATGGCGGCCACATAAGCGATCTGGCGGCCCCATTTCATATCGTTGGTCGGAACCGAGAGAGACGGCGACGTCGGGAGAACGAGAAGTAAAAGTAAGCCCGTCGAAGGTTCTGGATACTCGTCCTCCGTTATAGGCTCCAGAACTGATTTTGTCGTTTTTCGCCATCTGGTGACTAACTTCGTAAGTTTTTGAATGAGACCCTGCCTTCCCGTGTGCTGAGACAAACACTGAACTACAATTGATTTTTGACTAGTATTTTTATTAGTATGACTACTGTTAATTTTTTTGTGGCTTTAGAGCCCTAACACCAAATAAATTTAAGCCATCTACACTTTAAAAAAGGGAAAAAACTAAAAGATGCTGGCCATGTATCGAAAATATGCGAGGAGCACCTGGGCTTTAAAGTGACCATTACAAGCATTTGCTTGCCGCAAACACGTGTAAAAAAATGTGCCGTACAAAATCAAATTCGAGGTAACTTTTCTTAATTGATACGTGTTAATAATTTAATATAGTGGTACTTAATTAATTATATAGTATTAAATTAAAATACAGTTAATTAAACTATGTGACGGCGCGCGATTAGCTGTCCTGTGATCAATAAAAAAGGGGAGAATGTTTATAAGAGACGGGGGTCTGCGGACACAAAATTGCAGATATAAATAAATAGTTTCATTTATTTCAGTTAATTTTTACTATTTTGGAAACCGTAAAGTCGCATCGCGAATCGCGCGTGTTCACAGTTCAATTTTATTTTCAATGTTACTTTCTCTGATGGTTGTAATCTCTATATATAAAACCAAAAGTCTGTATGTTTGTCGGTAGAAGGGTGGATCATAATACTGTATACCTATTGATTAAACAGGTGGTGGCCTTACAGTATAACACAGGGTTTCTTAAGAACTAAGGTGGTGGTAGCACGGCTTGCCCAGGTCCTTACGGCGGCGGTCCGTGCAGCTTGGGCAGCGGTGGATTTATTCCGGACGATGACGTGGGCATACTTGGGTTCTAGGCGTTCATGGATACACATGCGGTTGAACCATATGTTCTGTATGGTGGAGGCTAGCTTCCTCTTGATGTGGAACATGTTAGAGATGAGCGGAGTCATATCGGTAGAAGGGTGGATCATAATACTGTTTAATCTGTAGGTTGTGTCTGTGTAGCTTCAGGCGATCCTATTGGCTAATCGAAAGGAAATGTTTCGATTGTTACGACAGTATTATTGTTAAACTCAGGATGAGCAGAAGAATTTTAATTGTTGCAATATTTTTATTTGTATAATAAACTTTGGATAGCAAAGAGATTTTTTCTTCTTTAAAATGTAATATCCTATCATTGAAATCATGGTTTTTACATTTGAAAAGTAAAATCATGTATCTGAATATAAAATTATATGATGACTTCTCTGATTTTTGAATGTCAATTTTCAAATTTTAAAAAAGTATTTTCATTCAGTTATTGCAACCAAATTATCTTAAACCATTACTTAGAATTTTTATTATTCAACACAATTTTCAACAGTGGCTTAAGGAATAAAGGCAAATAGCGATTAGATAAATTAGAGATTAATACCATACCGTTTACCCCTTTTTGGATAGGTTTTCCCAATATTTTTTGAAGTGACCAAACCTAATAACTTTAATGTTGCCATAATAATACTTTAGTTCTGAACTTTGTCAATAGATGGTACTGCCTTAACTTTAAAACCACAATATAAGAAATAAACATTGTTTAAAACGCGCTTTAGGTCGTGTCTGCCGAACTTCATCTTAGCGTTATTGTTTGACGTGCCGGACATGTCTGATCTAGGCCCTAAGAGGTTACCTGTCGTATAATTATTGATGTTTATCTTCTGTGTTTTACGGGTTTAGATTTGTTTAATTTGCGATGCTATTGTTGTTTGGTTTCGTATTGATATTAATTAATACGTTTTGGCTATTCTCACGGACTTCAATTTGCTTTGCAATTCGGATTATATTTTTGCTTTGTAAATAGGTACTGACGTTTGGTTTTATTCAAATTTTGTACGATTGGAGATAAATAGCATTAGAAGCGCGCGGGGGCACTTCCTGGTTCACTTTCCGTCCTTCATGCACGGGGATGATTGTGTTCGTTGTGTGCCCGAAATGCCCGTGGATCACGTTCATGACAACTGTGTCGTGTAGTTTTTTGTCACTGTTGACTTCAGGAATTTCTGCAGTAATAATATCGTCAGTTTGGTTGGGAGGCAATTTTTCTTTTAGCCACAGTAAAAGATGTACGTAAAAGCCGCTGAGTCTCGCCAATATTTGACTTTCGTGAGCAGATTACCAACTTCCGAACTCGAGCATAGGACAGCAGGATAGGATGAGCATAAAATTATGATGCAATGACAAAACATTCGTTTTATGCTATTGAACATAAAATGAGTATAGCAGATGATAAGGATAGGGAAGTGTCTATCGAGGAGGCATAGGAGAAACACGTGTCTCCCTTGAGCCCTCTAACAAATGTCCAGTCGACTGACAAAAGTTTATGTATTTGTTTGTGTGTTTGGAAAGGAAAGAGAAAGAGAAATTAAGAGTATTGGTCATGAAACTCTGCAGCTAAAAGACAAATGGGCATTGGGAACATCTGAACAACGGGAGCTTCGTCTAGAGCAGGAGGGTATAAGAACTTCTACGTCAGGGGCAAGGGAAACTTCGAAGGAAAGATAAGATCTAAAGTATCCAGTGATATTTCCCGGTGGTGAAAATGGATATTTTAATCTGAGGCAGGTCAATCCAACAAGAGGATAAGTAAAGTCCCGGGCGTCGCCGGGTTTTCAGCTAGTAAAATTTATGCAAGAGTTTTGAACACTGAATACAGTCAATTCTCGTTAATACGAAACTGGGTAATACGAAATTCCGGTTAATAAGAAAACATTGTGTGGCCCGTCCCCGAAAAAGCAATTACTATGTAAAATTCTCTGCTTTATACGAACATATTTTTATTAAAATACGGTTTATACGAAGGAAAATTTCATAATTTTATTGAAAAATAGTCCTTTTAGGAACAATTTTAATGATAAAATTTCAGATTTCGAAGTGTAAATTTAATAAAAATAATTTTCAAAGTCATTTCATATGTGATTGCTTCTGAATTACAGTATTCGAATAAATGAATACTCGATTTTTTTAATCAGTCGATATTTTTATTCGATAATTTTTAGTTTATTATTCGATAACAAAAAAAAAAATCGGTCGAATTTTTCAAACTAACGAATCACGTGCTTTCAAACTAACGGGAAATCTGATTCGCGAAATCTG
>JAHWFO010053237.1:1748684-1791187 GCA_023313115.1 Rhysida immarginata | reverse complement strand
CCCCCCCCCCTCACTCACTGGCTCCCAACACACACACACACACACACACACACACACACACACACCCACACACACAAACAAACAGAAAAGCACACAAAGCAGCCATCCAAAACTAAAAAAAAAGCAAAAGAAAGAAGCCACAAACCTTCACCGAAAGCACCCGCACAACCACAGAAAACAAAATCCGACACAAAGAGCATGACTCCAAACACCATGAAAACACACGCACAAATGGCGACACCGGAAACAGCTACAGCAGCCCCGCACACAAAACAGGAAAGACGAAAAAAACAAGCATTCCACACCCACCCACAACAGACAAAACAAAAACACAAAAACACCACCACAAACCCCACCCCAAAAAAAACAAAGAAAAAAACACCGGAAAAAAACAACAGCCAAAAACAAAACCAAAACTCCTCCAAAAAAAAACCCAATCAAATGCAAAAACCAAAAAACACAATAAGCAAAAGCGCCATAAAAAAACACACAACCAAAGCGAAAACAGCAACAGCGCTCCGGCCAAAACACACAATACGAAAAACGCAACGCAAGCCCGCGTCTCCCCTCCCGCGCACCAGACTTGCGTTTTGTGCAGATAGTTCAATTTAACCGTTTCTTCTATTAAAGCAGAAGTGCTTTCATCAGGATCCTTATCTTTGAAATAGGAAAATACATTCCACACAATCTCCCTAGCTTGGCTGTGAAGAGTTTGTCCTCGAATTCCAACGGTGTTAGGTGTTGTAGATGAACTAGCCATTATGATCGCTGATCACTGCACGTTGTGAACGGATTGACGCCCGCGTAGATAATGAAGAAACACTAGCGGTTAAAACCCAACGCATCCCATCGCTTCAGCGCATGCGCGTTTAGGGTGTTGCTAAAAGCTGAGATAGTAGCATACAGATGCGATGATTCTGTGGCGATTTTAGCAGTGAGAAAGCAGAATCTTTCTCCCGTAGAAGTTTACAATGCATGTATTTTTTCTGTCTTAAATAATTTTTTATGCGGGTACCTTTTTTTTTTTTGTTATAGATTTTCTACTCCATTTAAAAAAATCAATCACTTAAAAAATATAATAAAATCAATAACGTATTATTCAGAAATAAATTAAATTAAAGTAAATAACAACAACTTATAAAATTAAAGAAATCATGACCATTTCAAAATTCCTTTTGAAATTAAAATAAATTATCTTTGATAACACAAAATTTTTGATAAGTACTGCTTTTTTTTTTTTTTTTTTGTATAACCATAGCGAAGAGACTCTCTATGGTATAACTAAATAATTATCTATTGTTTAAATAAGTTATATTTTATCAATTGACCAACTTCCTTTTATTTTATTTTATTTTTAATTTTGTATATTTATTTATGCATGAACTCGGCAGTCCAATAAAAGGCAAGAATGCCTTCTGAAAATGCCAATCATTTGTATGTTTCATCAATGAAAATAAAGAAATAAATAAAAATAAAAATTTGTAATGGTTTTTATTACATTACAGAAATATATAGATTACTCTTACGATCAATTTAAGAGTATTAACCTAACTTGTCCTTAAATTAATAATTTAAGAAAACTAGTAGAGTAACACTGCCCCCTCCCCCTTAACATTGACATTGCCATATTCCTGTCGTTACGAATTACACGAATGTTGAAAACAACTTTCATTGTCAAATTCTCTTGATATCTTGAAATGCATTTTTATTAAATTTACTCATGAATTGACCTTAAGAGTATTCTATATATTGTTATAAAGTACTAAAAACCTTTACAACTTTTTATATTTATTTATTTCGTTATTTTTATTGATGAAACCTACAAAATAATTGGCATTTCCAGAAGCCATTTTTGGCTTTTATTGGAATACCGACTTAATGCTTAAATAAATATACAAAATTAAAAATAAAATAAAATGAAATTGTTCAATTAATAAAATATAACTTATTTAAACAATCGAAAATTATTTAGTTATACAAAAAAAGCAGAACTTATAAAAACTTTGTGATATTCTAACATCAAAGATAATTTATTTTAATTTCAAAAGGAATTTGAAATGGTCATGATTTCTTTAATTTTTTAAGTTGTCGTTTTTTAATTTAATTTATTTCTGAATAATATGTTATTGATTTTATTACATTTTTTTAAGTGATTGATTTTTTAAATGGAGTAGAAAATCCATAAAAAAAACAAAAAAAAAAAAAAAACGATACCGCATAAAAGGCAAATTAATCTAAGAAAGAGAAAATATTGTAAACTTTTAAGTGAGAAGGGATTGCTTTCCCGCTGCTAAAATCACCTTTTCGCAACACCGTAAATGCGCATGCGCTGAAGCGATGGGATGCGTTGGGTTTTAACCGCTAGTTGAAGAAACCCCATTATTTCTTGCGCGTCGATTGCCTGACATGATTAATCGATATCAACACTAAGCCACGCCTACTCCAACTCTCCCTGGATGAACTATAGATAGCCCGTGCGAATACTTCGCACCGCTTGTGGACAGTGACGTAATTAAATAAATAACTAACTAAATAAATAAATGAGTGGAAATAAATAAATTGTAAATCTTTTTCAATTCCAAAATTTTTATATTAAAAATAGTCACAAAATCAGTTTGCTTGTAAATGTTTTTCACATAATATACAGTATAGTTTAGACGCGTTTGTTATTTTTTTAAATTTAATTTCACAAAACTTCTTTACAAACAATGTTGCCGGTTATGACGTGATCATTGTTCACTTTTGGCCCGTACGAATCTTCAACACATACAAAGATATCGTTAAACATACGGACTCGTGAAAAAGCTACGTATAGCTGTCCATGTGAAAAAACAGGTTTTGGTAAATACAATCCTGCCCTTTGAAGCGTCTGACCTTGTGCTTTGTTAATGGTCATAGCAAAAGCAACTTTTATGGGGAATTGTTTTCTTACCATTTGAAAAGGCACAGTAGGATCAGATGGTGTAAGGTTAATCCGGGGTATGAGCACAGTTTTATTGGAGTGAATAATTTTAGCAGTGATGATGTACTCGCCTAAGTCAATAACCACTAACCTTTGTACGATTAATTAATCCCTGTTTAGCGTTGAGATTTCTAATTAACATTATGATTGCGTTTTTCTTCAAAATCAATTTATGGGGTGGTAAACCGGATGGATTCAAAGAGTTTAAGAATTCTATAGGGTACAGTTGAGCACTGTCTGTTTCTTCATGTTGGACACAATCAAAACTGAAGTAAACCTTTTCCTCTCCAATTAACAAATTGGAAATGATATATTCATTAATTTTTGTACAATTTTCGTTTTTTGGACATAAAATCGCCGTTGAATAAAACTGCAAAATATTTTGTCCATTAATTTCTGTGGCATTGAAAATGGTGTGAAAAAATTACATAATTACGAGGGGCGATTGATAAATAAGGTCACAAGGCTGTAACGTTTTTTATTTGTTAACTGATTTTCAAAATTCTTTTTGTATCTTATACTCACATTTGTCCTCTATGTAATGCACTATTCACTTTTCGACATAGTCCCTCCTTTCCAAGCATTGCGCTAACGCGTGACTAGTTGGGTGAACCCGTCGGAGAGGAATTCCGGAGTTGTTGTCGACACCAGGATTGAATGGCAGCGTTTACCTCGCCGTCAGAACCAACTCATGCTCTTTCTTCTTTGGGAAGTGGTGAAAGTCGCAATGTGCAAAGTCTTTCATTTTTGAACTGCAATTTTTCATCTTTGAACTGTAGGCGCTGCAACGCCTCTTGTGTGTGGTGACTCGCGTGCGGGCGGACGTTATCGTACTCCAGAAGAGGGTCCAAAGCTACCATTCAATCCTGGTGTCCAAATAACTCCGGAATTCCTCTCCGACGGGTTCACCCAACTAGTCACGCGTTGGCGCAATGCGTGGAAAGGGATGGGGACTATGTCGAAAAGTGAATAGTGCATTACATAGAGGACAAATGTGAGTATAAGATACAAAAAGAATTTTGAAAATCGGTTAACAAATAAAAAAGTTACAGCCTTGTGACCTTATTTATCAATCGCCCCTCGTACAATAACAATGTTTCGGGATTTTGATCGCTTCATTCTCGGGATTTAATCGGTTTGAACTTCTAAATCACCGTTACCCAATTTAAGTAGTCATTCAGTGAAAACAGGATCATCATTTGTCCTCATATCTTGAGTCAACTTATGAATTTTCACATGAGATCATAAGGGCGATCGTTTAACTGTATTTTCAAGGACGTCTGTTCTATTGGCATGTCTAACAACCGGTAACACCTGACGAAAATCTCCACCAAACAGAATTACTTTCCCTCTATAAGGAAGATTATTTTTCATAATTTCCTTTAAAAGTCGATCGACAACGCTTAGCGCATCTTTGGGAACCATTGAAATCTCATCCCAAATAATATCTGAGTCACGAAGAAGTTGTGCATCCTTTGTGTGAGTGCGAATCGATGAAGCCTATGTGTCCAAGCCTGGTACAGGTAGTTTGAAAATGGAATTTGATGTGCGTCCCCCTAGTAGAAGATTGGCAGCAATCCCTGTCCATACAACTGGTATCACAACTTTTTTTTTCACCTCGTAAAATATGGCACAATGTTTTGTAGAGAAACGTTTTACCAGAGCCTCCTGGTCCGTCAATGAAGAAACAATTCGGAATTTTATTTCTTACTGCATGTAAAACTTCGTCAGCTACTGCCTTCTGTTCTAGGTTTAACTTTTCATAAGTTGCTTTGCCGTGCGTACTTTCTTCTTGTACGTTGTATGTTTGTCACAAGTGCCGTACGCGCTTGGACAGAAAACCAAAATATTCTGGAACAGGGGTTTCAGAAAAAGGTCAACAGATGGCGCGCGAGAGCGAACGTTCGGCTCGAGGAGGCAGAGAACAGGCAGACGGGACCTGGAAGAGAATGAGGCAGGTGGACACAAGTTAACGTGCAAGAGGGACTTTCCGACACGAATAGTCGACGCTCGGGGAAAGATGAAGGCATGCAGCATGAAAGAATGCCAAGGATATGCATAGAAGAGCGGCAACGAACTGCGAGTAACGCAGAAGTGAATCGTGAGCTCGGCTCTTGCAACAGCCACGACAGGGAGTTTCATTAACGCTGAAATAAGGTTAGCCCTATTTGGTTAACTTCCACGAACTAAGTAACAGTCAGCTATCGGAATAGCAAACGCTTCACGCTTTAAAATTTTGAATTGTTGCCTCTCATTCCAGAAATTCGCAGCGTACATTATCTGCGCCCCTCTCATTAATGCACCTCACATCGTGGGAAACAATTCGTGTCTTTTCGAATTTTACGAGGAGGACCGTTAAAAACGTTGGTGTATACAAAGATAAGAAGTTCCATGAAAAAGGAAATTCTCCATGCAACTTTTTCGATTTCTAATCCAAGGATTAAGATTTCCGTAATTTATTCATCCACCACGGCTAAGTTAAGAACATATATTGTAGGATTAATATTCTAATACTTGTAGGATTTCAACTGCTGCTAAGTTGAGGACTATTACCAGGCCAATTGCTTATTGAGGGCCTGTATTTAAAGCATTTACTCTTGTTAAGCTCACACAAGTTTATATATCTCAAACGAAGAAATGCGTAGTAAGCTGTGTCGTCAATTCTCCTCAACGTAGTATTCGAGCAACGTCTCCAGTCAGCTTTCGCTACAAGAAGTCCGAAGCAATATTTCTCATTCAATTCCATAACAGTATTCGCCTGGGGATAAATATCTCTACGTTATTTAGCCTACTAAGATGAATTGTAATAGCTGTCTCCTTAGCTAATTTAATAATTGCGTTCGGCTTGAGCTGTAAGGCATCGCTTTATCCTACCTGTACTTCAAAGATAAATTTAATCAGATATATCTTTATCCGTTATAACAGTTATACACAACGTGGGATTTGGATCATATCTATTAAGTGCTTTAATGACAATTTATATTATTATCCTTGCTTCAAAGATAAATTGAAACGGACATATCTTTTTCCGTATCTTTAATTAAAGTCAGAGAAGGAATTAGATAATATATATTTATTTGGTACTAACGATACATGTTATTGATATTCTTCACGTCACGGACAATAGAAAAGAATGTGAAGAAGTGACATTTATGTTGTTTTCTTCTACAAAATTTCTTCGTTGATTGATTCCAGCTGTAATATTGCGGGACTTCGTGATATAGCAATGTTTTTGCGAATTCTTCAGTTGAACACAATTGGAAAAAAGCGGTCAATGTTGTGTTGATGGATCTGCAGCTCTCTGGAGTGCATTTTGTTCCGTGAAGTAGACTCGTTGGCCGTTTTCCAAGTGAAAAGTTAGATGCATAACAGCAGGAAAGCGTTCATGAATGTTGAAACCCAAAATTCGCCTTACAGCTTCATTACTGCTAGTATAACGTCCCATTTGAAATTGGTCTACTTCTTTAACGGGTTCATTAGGATTCGCAAGTCCGAAAACTGCCATATCACTGCCTTTATGTATGTATTTACATATGTATTTGATCGACTTAACTGAATTGCAGGACTCTACGTTGATATGCGCATTGCATGATTTCGAAAGTATAGGAGAATAAGGAACAATCCATTGGTTATCAATTTTGATATCAACGTTTTTGATTTTGATAGTTGTTGTGTGTCCCCCATCATCTGGTTTTCGTCGTCTGTACAGTGGTTAATAATCGCTACCAGTTTGTTTCTTTGACCAGTTTCCGTCTTTCATGCATGGCGAATATGGGTTGTGTAGGCCACATGGCCCGTGAATCATATACTTTTTAACAATTTCAAATAATTCTGGATCTTCTTCTGGGTCGGGTAGTTCAGCACTAATGATATCGTCAATTTGAGTTGGGGTTATTTTTTTAACCAACCAAATTACGATATGAGCATGTGGTAAATGTCTTTTCTACCATTCAATAGAATACATCCAGGAGCGAGTTTCTCCATATATATGGTTGATAGTGATGAGATCCATGAATCGTATCAATTTTAGTGATGAACAGAATTTTTTAGCATTTTAGGCAGAACAGAATATCTTCGGACTCCGCTTGGACCAGATCATCTTTGGACGCCACAAGCAGCCTGATGGAGTCATCGAGCTCATGGAAGATGTTAGAACTTAATGCAGTACCCAACACTACATAGAGATATGCCTAGGGAGGTCTATTTAGAAGCTGTACAGTCGCTCAACTGGTCAATGGATTTTACGTCAAGGAGCTTCACCGTAGTCGTGTTTCTTCGATGATATATCTACTTCATTTATATCGACAAAATCGACGTCGAAAACCCAGAAGGAATCGAGTTCTGTTAGCATGGTGTTAACTCGTCTGGACATTTTGGTAAATGGAGATCGCCTGTAACCGAAAGGAATGGAGGCCAAGCTTATCGTCATCCAACTCGTGCAGAAAGAATTTCATTAAGTAACGACTATCGCCGGCCGTTCTGATCCTACAAGGCGTAGAACTACATGTTTTTAAGTTTTAGTATTAGCGTCCCTACTAACTCTAATAATTTTCCTTTGATTAGACCTTTATCTTGTGTCCACCCCTTTCTGTTTTCTCCTTCCCCCGTTAATACTATGCTTGTGCCTAGTTTTTTCTCGTTTCTAGTCTTGTTTCCGGAATCGCATTATCAATAGTCATTTCTGAAGACTGTATGCATCAACGCAATTCTACCAAAGTTTCTGCAAGCCTTCGTTTTTGGATCCTGCGGGAATGGCCGCATCCTATAAGGCGTTACAGCTTCCTACCACGACGTAACGTTTAAATCGTCCTGACGGCAAGGAAAATACGAAACCACATCGAACATATTAGTCTGTTTCTGCTGGTTTAATTTACAGTCCAGTTTTGTGTTAGTTTTCGTTTTATAAAAAAACTTTATTTTGGTTTACTTTCTCGTTAGGACTCTTTTTCAAAACTCTATTTCTATTTTTTCATTGAGGCAGACATCCATTCCAGGTCAGAACAGAACTCTGCGGCGTAAAGAAACGACTTGTGTGTCCAAGCTAATCAACTTCGTAATGGCGTCGGGTGGTCATTCCTCTCGTCCTTAGAGAATACATTGACGAGGGAGAGATTGCGTACCTACCTTGATTAATGATAATAAAGAAAAAATGTCGCCAGTCCGAATTTATGGTTAAAATACGTATTGAATGTTTATCGTAGTTCATTAATTTTGAGATTTATGTAAAAAAAAACAAAAAAAAACAACAACTTATTTTTGTTTATCCAAGAGTTTATCAATTTTCTCTTGTGTAAATTTCCTGCAAGATATGTGTATTCCTTAGAGATGCCTATGACTAAGAACAATGCTAATTAGACTAAACTTACAATGTTTGAGTAAATTATCTTTTTGGAATAACAATAAATAATATTTTTAGGAGTTGCGACTTGGTGTTTTATTGGTTACGGAACAAGTAATTGCCACTATTTCCATTAATATTGGGTTTATTGGTAACGACTTTGCCCAAACGGGAGACGTTGCTGTATGTATGTATGTATGTAGGGATGGATGGATGGAGGGATGAATGGGTGGTAACGATTTGTAGATAGAGGAAGGTACGGGGTCACCATGGACATTTCATTACTCCAACATCTTCAGTTAACGAAGGCGGCTTTTCTGGAAGTACTAACGACTACAATGAGGAGAAATATGAATTCAGTCATCAGTGGACGTCAAATTCCAAGTAAGAAATGAGAGGTTGTCAAATAGCAACTTATCTGCAATCTGGGATTCTAGTCGTGGCTGCTTTCAGTCCTGCGGCGTCGTTCTTCTAGAGTGTGCACTATACTAATCAAAAACTGACATAAAAAGACATTTAAATAAGACTTCTTCACAACCACAAGAATTCTAACAAAAATAACCGTGGCTTTATTTTTCATGTTTCTCTTTCTATATTGACTATAATTACAAATCAACAGTAATCTTCGATCTATTTACGTATTTTTAAACTTGAAGCGTTTATATGATTTATCGCTCACAGTGTCAGAAAACTAAACGAAAAACAAACTTATTTAACAATAGACAATTAATTATATCCTGGCCAGTAACATAACAACAAATTATTAAAAAATGATGTGTGTCCATCTAGTTTCACGTTAAACATCCAAGCATTGAGATCCATTAGCATATTACAGGGTTTTTATTTCTAGGCGAGTAGGATTCCTTTTATCTCCTTTTCTTCTTTCCATTGCTTTAAGATTATTTAACACTCTACACATCTTTCTTTAATCATCTTTCTCTCCTACAGGTTCGTGCAGGTTTAGTCTTTAAACCAAATATAGTTACACACAATTCTTACGTCATGCGTCAGCTACATATCGAAACAAAGTAACCAATTAATTAGAACGTTTGTCATTTCTATTTTGCCTAGCGAACGATCAGTACCGTGAATATCTTAAGTGCTTGCGCTTAGTTTCTTTTAAAGATTATAACTTAATATGCAATTAGTCTTCTTAAATCTGGTAAGTATGCTCTCACAAATTACAGTTCCTTCGTTTTGGCCGCATGAAATTGATGCAAGTAAGTTTTAGGGAAGGGAAAATTCTAAAATCTACGCTAAATGGGATAGGGTAGGGACCTCAAAACAGTTCATGGGAATGCAGCGGTTCTGAGGGTGTTAGTCGGAGGAGGGGGAAAACTTACAACACTGAATTTTCCTTCATTTATAACCTCCATGGTCGACTTATGGCTCGATTGTGTCCAGTCATCAACAAACATCTGTTCTACGACTGTAATACTTCTTGCGTCTGACGAATGTGGCTGCGGAGTTCTGCTGGCTTATTCCGAACATGTTTGGCGTCACGCCGGCCGCTAACAATTCGAAATATAAAAAAAACAAAAAATCATCAACAGGAGTCACGTACGGTTTTCCATGGCCCATTTACAGTTTTCAGTACCAGATAGGCTGTTTCCAATGTCTTTTCTTTAGATTCGGATGTGTGGAATATCTTCATTCCGTCGTTCATCGATTATTTATCAAATTTTTGGACAGTCCTTCTCGCTTCGACATCCCCTTTAATAGTAAAGAGGAGGAACTTCATATTTGTTCGTGAGGAGCGTTCTGTTTTTCCGACTTTTGACAGTTCTCATCTAGCTCCAAACTTTTCTCCATTATGGCGGATTTCTTTTTTGTTCTGCTACGACAACTGGCTTCTCCTTGTCCTCTTCCTATTATATATTTATTACTTTTTGTCGTTAAAGGAACAGAAAAACTTTTTAACGCGACGGTTGTCGCTCACATATCTCCTATTGTTGTTTTTCTAATTGTTCACCCGCTCTCCAAAAGCACAATCTTCATCGCTTCATTCTTGGATGAGGGGCTATAGGTGAATGACGTCACCTCAAACAATTTTATTTTTTCCTATGTCTTCAGCAAGGAATATGGGATGCGTGGGAGGAGGGAGACCTATAACGTCCAATCGTTTGGAAGTTACAGTAAGTATGTACGTATGTATGTATTGTAGCGTACCGTTTTTTTTGAACTGTTTACAACAGTTTTTTGCCACAAAAGTTTTTTTTTTTACTGACATTGAGTCGCTTATGCTGATCTAATATATCTCGTTTTCCTTCATGGCTTGGTCGCTTTGACGCGCTCGGTTCTCGCTCCAGTGTTTGGGTTGGGCTTCTGGACGATACGAATCGACGTTCCTATGTTCCGTGGGCCTTTAAATTCGACCATTTGGTCATTTATTGCGTGAAGCGATGGTCTGCGTCGTGGAAAACTTCACGTACTTCTTAGTTCATGGGAGGTTAGTGTTCCCCCTCCTAATAATAATATTAAAGGGTTAACTCGACGCGTTCTTGTCCCGTTGTTTAGGAAATTACTTTCCAGGGTTTATATGGAGTCGGTCGCTCTCCTCCTCTAGTTCCCTTTCTTCAAGGAAAAGTATATGTACTTTTCACAATATATGGCCTGGCCAGATCGCCTTATGACTATTTTGGATTATTCATCCATTTGGGGAACTAAATTACGAGGTTCAAAATATGGCAGTCGGCTATACATGACCCGAATTTTATGTTTTTTGAACTAAAAGTTCTTAAGAAATAAACGTTTTGCGACGTATCAGACCATTTGTGTAACCTTTTAAAACTGTTAAAACTCTTTAGTTGGAATTTATATTTTTCTAATCATTTTAGCATAATTATTTTTTCTCGGCTAAGACGTATAAAAAAGGGGAAAGGAAAAAACTCAAAAGCTTAAGATTTAGTTTTAACGCTTCTGCACTGCATTGTTTCGCTCTTTGATTGCAAAATTTTGCCAAAAGTAAGGGCTGGATTGATAATATTAATATTTTGTAAAGATAGCTTAAAATATTTGGCATATTACTTTTGGGATATTTATTTATTCAATTTTTCCGTAAAATTACAAAGCTTATTGCTGTTTTTATCTAAACGAATTGTTTAAATTACCGTTCCGAAATATCTTGGCTTGTAAGCTATTGTTAAGTTAAATCCCCTTTGTTATGGGAGCTTTTTCTTTTAGAGCGTCGCCTGCCGCTTGATTTTTCTGGAGCTCGAGTTTGCGAGGCTCGAGCCTCTTCAAGATTTTGTGGTGAAAAGAAATTCATTTTTTTGGGCAGTTGAGGAGAATCGGTCGTCAGCTTCGGATGGGACAACAACACGACAAGCCGGTCCTATGGATAGAACCGGGCGATTTACTTTTGTCCTTAGCCGGATTCCTTGATGCCGATTAACACATAGCAAAAGAACTTCTAATCGGACTTAACATCTGGACAATGAAGTCAACTAAGTTATTGAATTTAGCGCCGAGTCTGCTTTTTCTTCTCAATTGGACAGCTTAGAACGCTGCTATACGATGAGAATTTTCGTTTGGTTTCCAGCTTCGGATGGTCTTCAGAGATATTGATGTTCCATGGTTGCGGTTATTGAGCCGGGTTTTCTCCTCTCTCCACAGCCGAAACATCATTAGTGAACTTCACTTTGGTTTGCCTTGGATCAGCTTATAACAGGTTGGTTAACCATTTTTCAGTTACTTTTGCCGATTCTAAGGGAATGGAATTAAGGCCTTAGTGAATGAGCTATTGCACGAGTACACGCTATCGTCAGTTGTCGTTATCTGTCGACATTTTCGTTGGTGCATCGTCATCATGTGACTCTCTGAATATTCGAGTTAATGGCTGATAATTTAACCAAAGTCAGCTCCGCTCGTATTAACTATTTCTCCAGTTTCTTTTGACAGAACGAGATTTGAGTTACGCCGTTCTACATGTGTTCAAGGACCCGCACACAGCAGTCACAAGCTGGTTTTCCTGAAGAATAAAGTATTTTCATCGTGAATTTTGACTCCTTCATGCGCAGTCAAATTCAAAATCCGCCAAGCCATAGATGAGACGTTGGCAGTTTGATTTCGAACGTTGAACTTAATTTCTTTAAGCATTAACTTTGAAATTCCCTGCTTATTTTTTTTGTATTACTATGAGAATTTATTGAGCCCTTCTGTATAATTACTTTTATTTTTTTATTACTATCTTGTCAATTCTTTTTCAGGACCTCTTTTCCGTCTGTGTATTCGTTTTCGTCCCCGCTCCATGGGAACTCGCTCCTCAAACTTGTCCGTCGTATCAAGCCTTGAACCTAACCCCGACTCGTTCTTTCTCCCTGTCTACTGTCTCCTGTGTATCTTATTGTCTATGCGTTTTATTTTTAATTGTATCCTTGCGTTTCTCATTTCCTTCCGTTTTCCCCGAGGTACCTGGTTTTTTCTTTTTGCTTAATTAATCTTTTTCTTGCCTTTATTTAATTCGTTTATTTATATTATTTTTCTTTTGTTTTCAACTGTTATATTATCATTATTTTTTTTTCAAATTAGAATTTTTTTTTTGGCATTACCCTTTTATTGTAATAAAGGAAAATTTGTTTGGAACTTGTTAGTTCTTTCTCATTAGTCCTTGTATATTTACAGCAAGGTTTTATTTTTGCATTATTTCCTCCCGGGGAATTTAGGGGTTGTTAGCTATTTACGTAATAATACTTTGCTCACTAAAAAGTTGTTTCTGTATTTTACCTAATTAAAATTAAAACTCATTTCGTCCCTTAGTTAATTTGTAAAAGGGGTTTTATCCACGATTTCAGGGGTCTGTTTGCTAAGCGGTTCTGGCACGGTCCTAACTTGCAAAAGGGAAGGGTTAATTATTTACGTTTTCTTTTAAATAAAGGCTGGGCGTGTTGGAAATTAAGATTTCAATTTCTAGCACGCTACAGTATGTATACGAATTTCTCAAATTAGAAATCGAATTGTAATAATTCTTTTTTTAGATTAAACATCTTTCAACTTGGGGATAAATCCAAGTTTCATCAAAATCGGTTCAGTAGTTTTCAAGATATGGACTAATATAGCTAGGCGATAGTGAAAGTTTCATTAAAATCGGTTTTTTTATACTGTTTAATCTTGTTACTTTATTTAATTCATTTACATTAATTATTTTCGATAATCACTTTTTTATTTAACCAGTTGAGGTTTTTTTTTTATTTCTTTAATTCATGAGATATACAGTATATGCAAGACCAAAGCGCCAAAATATGAAGCGATTTTGTGTGAACAAAATAAGTATATTTCTAAATGGTTTTGGGGCCATCCATAAATTACCTCACAAGTTAAGGGGGAGGGAGGGGGTCAACCAAGTGTGACATTGTGTGACAAAGGGGGGGGGGGGGGGGAGTCATAAGCTTCGTGACGTCACATGTATATATCTCACGTATTAAAACTCTAACGAAAAACTTTAAAATATTACCAACTCTATCAATATAATAATGAGGGTGAACCAGAAAGTAAGTTACACTCTGAAACAGTAAAAACAGATCCCATACGCACATTCTGAGGAAACTTGCACCATTTATTTCACTTTTCTATACAAGGTGATTCTAATCATGTGTAAAACAATTTAAGGGGGTATTATAGAGGCCAAGGTAAACACAAAAAGTCCTATGAACTTGGGTCCGAATTTGAACGATAACTGAGATATGAACAGAGATAAAAATGCCTCCACCAAGATCAACAAGTTAATAACTCAGGTTCTGTAAAGCCTAGATTAATGACATTTAGAGGAATAACAGAGTACATAAAACTGTATATACCGTTAAAATTTGATCGAATTCCAACAAGACGTTTCCGAGTTACTCATTCAACATCATAACAGGTGTTCACGTGTGAGTACTAACCAGCACTTGTCACAATTTTGATTGCGTAACTCGAAAACTTCTCGTTGGAATTCGATCAAATTTTAACGGTATACAAAGTTTTATGTACCCTGTTATTACTCCAAATTTCATTAATCTAGGCTTTACAGAACTTGAGTTATTAACTTGTTGATCTTGGTGGTGGCATTTTTATTTCTGTTCATATCTCAGTTATCGTTCAAATTCGGACCCATGTTCAAAGGACTTATTGTGTTTACCTTGACCTCTATAATACCCCCTTAAATTGTTTTACACACGATTTGAATCACCCTGTATAATCATCCAACAATTGTAAACACTTGTCTGAACGTCAAATTAACTTTTCCATATCGCTACGGTAAAAATCCGCTCCAGCGTTTCTTAACCATGTCAGTACACTCCATAAGAAATGCTAAGCGTTCTGGCGATTTCCTTAATTCTGATTCACCGATTGTCCAGAATCATCTCATTAATGCAGGCAATGTGCTCGGGAGTGCTGGATGTGTTTGGTCTTCCTGCACGGTATTCGTTCGTTAAATCTCAGTGCCCATTTTCGAACTGCTGGCACCACTTCACAATTGCAGGACGAGAAATCACATTATCCCCGTAGACACTGTAAATTTCCTTAAAGATTTCCGTGCAATTTAAGCCTTTCGCCCACAAAAAACGGATTATTCCGTGAATCTCAAACTTGGAATGTACAACCAGTTGCTGCGCCATGACGACAGTAAACACGTTGCAATTATACGTCTGTCCCCCCCCCCCCTTTTATTTTTTGAACCGAAGCAGATATGTCAATTTTGATGAATCCAATGAATAGGAAGTTGTGGGTGGCCTATCCCATGGTGCACTTTTCATCATCCCAAACATGCAAATTAGGACACATTCAAAATTAATCTCAAAAACCGTAAGGGATAGAGAAAAAAACCCAATTGCAAACTTGTTCAGCATAAAAAAACAAACAAAACAAAAAAAATCATCCAAATCGGATTAACCAATCACCCACAATCAGAAGATCATGCTGACCATTTCCGGAATATTGTAGCTTGCCATCCTGGAATTGTTCTGTCTTCTGTGTGCTGAAACATGCCTTTTATTTGCTTTTCCGCATGAAAGTGAATGCGAGTATGGTAATTTATGTTAATTTTTTGATTTGCATGCTTTACATGGCGGAAATATCAACATTCAGTTTTCCTTGTGCAGTGTGACTGTTTGTAGGCTACAAACAGTCACCGCGTGATTGTGGGTGATTGGTTGGTCCGATTTGGATGATTTTTTTTTGTTTTGTTATGCTGAACAAGTTTGCAATTGGGTTTTTTCTCCTATCCCTTACGGTTTTTGAGATAAATTTTGAATGTCCTAATTTGCATATTTGGGATGATGAAAAGTGCACCATGGGATAGGCCACCCACAACTTCCTATTCATTGGATTCATCAAAATTGACATATCTGCTTCGGTTCAAAAAGTAAAAGGGGGGGGGGGCAGACTTGTAGACATACAGGCAACATCCTTAAAAACGGCGAATGTTGTCGGCGCTCTTCGACCATAGATGGTGGTGGTGAGTGTATCTTAGTTTTTAATTCATCCTCATATTATAAGGTTTAAATTTATTTGTATCACCTTTTAGCACGTGGCGGCCGCGCGAGCTCACGCTCGCTTTACCGGTCAGCGCGTCGGCCGCCTTTGATACATGCCAGGGAAGTTCTTTGTTTGATAAACGATGATGAAGCTATATGTTTGGATGAAGAAGATGTTGACATATCGAATGTTCCTAACATTGTCTAAATCGAGAAGAGGAAATTGCTATGCCAGTCATAAATAATATAATGGAATGGGTTCAAAGTCCATGGGGGGGAGGGTTCTAGAAATTTAGGTGCCGCCTTTTACACAAGTTATATCTGTACGCAGCCCGGGACAAACACAACCATCCATGCCCTTGGCCAACGCCACCTAGAGAACAAAGCCTGTCGGCAGATTTGATCAGTGTTCACAAGTAGGCCATTGCTTGGCCACTGCAATCAGTACGGATTACGTTTTTTTTTTTAATAATTTTTTAAACTTTATATTATTTATTTTCATTATAATGAAATATACAAAATACTTTAGCATTTCCATTTATTGGCCTAAATTGGAAGGGCAAAATTATACTCAATAAAGAAATAAATAAAATTAAAAAATACACACAGAATTGTGCAATTTAAGAAATTTTAAATTTACTGAACAATTGAAAATTATTTGTTACACAAAAAAATGCTTATCGAAGATTTTATAGTAACGTCAAATGTAAAAATAAATAAGAAGTCTAAAATCTATATGTATTAAGATTTAATATCTATCTTGGAATTATTATTTAATATAGATTTTTCTTTTTCTAATTCCATAATTATATCTTGAAATAATCATGATTTCTAATGTTAAAAGCAAAGGATTTTTTTATTAAATAATTTTTAGAAAAAAACATTTTATAGCATAACTATATATCCAAATAAATCATGCATTTTTGAAATCTTTAATTGTGACTAATTTAACTTATTTCTGAATCAAACGTTATTTATTTTATTATTCTACTTTTTTGAAGTAATTCATTTATTTTAAACGTAGTAGAAAATTTATAATTGTAATTCCATATCTTATTTAGGATTGTAGTTCGTATGGTTGACAAATGATCATACAACTAGTGGATAATACTGATCAATTTATTGATATGATAATAAAGCAGAAAAACACACAAGTAAAATTTCAAATCATAACACTTTACTAACATAAAACTGGAAATCAAAACATTATGAAAATGAAACAATTGCTAACATAAAACAATATTAAGAGGTCATTCTCACATTGAGCTTACAATGAGGGGGAAAAAAAATACATGTATATGAAAGTGATTGATTTACAAAACTGTTAATGCTATCAGTTATTTTTTATTCTTTTGAATTGAGACATGCTTTTAGTCTTTACAAAATCATTTTTTTTCTTGGTGTAATTGTTCAACAGTATGTTGCATGTAATATGTAAAATATTCTTATATAAACAGCTAATATCATGGGTAAGGCAATTGTGACCACAAAATACATCTTCGGGCATGATAGTCTTGCCCAAAGAAATAACACTTCGCTGATTTCTCTGCTGGAAAAAAATTTCTTCATTTTCATTAGAAAGCAGCTTATTGATAAGTACATAAACATATGAAACACAAGATACAACATCTTCATGAGGGTAGCATAAACCACCTCTGTCACAAGCCTGTATTACAGAATGCCTGTTTTCTTGATCTCCAGAATCATCATCACACAAAAAAATTTCACAATACTGACATTTTATTTTTTTTAAAATGGCATAAGAAACGTATCCAGCGATGTAGGTCAATAATGGCCACTGTGAATCATTTATAGAATTAATGTCGTCGTCATCTACACTACAATTTTCCACTAATATTGGTGGCACAGTACAGTTGTCATCTTCCAAACTCGTCAAAAGTGAATTCAGCTCTGGAATGGATTTCACTGAAAGATGAATCTCACCCAGTGCATGAGATTTAAGCACTAACGGCATAGTACTCTGAATGCGAAGCTTACTTTCACATTCATACAACCGCCTCAGAGATATATGGTAGTTGCCACCTGCTAATTGCCTATACCTCCCAAAACGATCTTCCAAATTATCTGTCTGTATTTTTCCACACAAAAAATAGCTATAACCCTTTTCATGCAAGAAAAACGTCGACATTTGAAGCAGGGCTTGTGTTGTATGCTTCAAAGCAGAATGGGTTTCCTTAGTTAGCATAATGGCACCATGCAACTTCTCCCATCTCTCAAGCCAATTCACCAGGCTTTGCAAAAAAACAATCTGCGTCGATCCTTTAGTGATGGGTTCCTCATAAGGATTTCTTAATCTTTTGCCTTTCAGAGGAGTTTTAACGTTTACCACGTGCCACCATCGACAAATAATTTCTATAAAATTTGCTGTAGTTTCCCAACTGGCAAATGATTTTTGAGGATCCAGTTCCCTTAAAGCTACACAAATTTTGCTGTTAAAAATACTCAAAACAGGCTTTACATTTTGTCTCTCGATACTTGTTGGGTACAATGATTTCAATGTTAAATTTACGTCATACTTTAACAAATTCTGCTTTTCATATGCATGAAGATCCTTTAATGCTTCAAAAGATGCAATCTGCCCTTCAGTACATTTTTCATCGTCAAAATCTGGATACACAAAAACTTGTTTAGGTTTGTTCAACCAGTTGTTGCGAAGACATTTCAGGATATGAACAGTGTCAATAACAAAAAAAAAGTTTTCTAGCTGGATCCTTAGGGTGAGGATATACAATCTGTATTGCTGGAGGGTCATTAAAAGTGGACATCGCTTTACTGTTTATAGAGTTGTTGTCAGCAACAACCCCTACAACTTCAAAACCGAGATTTTCTAATTTGATTATGTTTTTTAGAAATTCATGAAGAATATTAGCTCGAATGGTTTTGATTGGTAAAATGTGAGCGACATCTTGATAGGATGACATCATGCTATTTATCATAAACACATAGGCACTTGTTGCTAATTCTCCACTTCCAACAGCATGTCCTACCACAGTGCCACCTTTGTAATCTGAATTTGCTTTCAGATGGATTTCATCCATTAACACTACAACAGTTTTATCCTGGTCTTTTAGCATATTGCTCTTTGAAGCAACATACCTTAGCATAGTGGAATCATTTTGATCAAATTGAGGGTTTGTTTGCAAAGTCGAACAAACTTGGCGTATTGTGGATGGGCTTGGAATAATCAGGTACGTGGATGATCTCAGAAATTTGTATGCATGAGGGGAAATGGAGTGTAGCAGAATATCATCATGCCACAAGAATATCTTACTCTATTTTTGCTAACAGAAATAAGTGAAACCTGTTCCTTTAAAAAATCTATAGTTTTGGAGTTCACTGCCTCTTCCAGATTTCCCAACTTATTAAGGTAATTTAACAGTCCTTTAATACATTCATCTACGGTAAATATACATTCTGAAGGTCTTCTGAATTTAACATTACATTCAGTCACAATCTCATCAATCTGAGTAATGCTATTTACTGTGATTGGCAAGTTGAGCTTGATATTATTAAGACATTTAATTTCGGTGTTCTCAAAAAACACAGATAATCTGAGCTGATCATCTATTTGTACACTGCACTGTATTGTCAAATTTGGTTTGTCACAAAAAAGCACTATGCACACTTGATTTTCCCTTGCAATTACTGTCCAACCACTTGGAAACATATTTGATTGCTCACCTAACCTCCTCTTCACATCTTCCAGGCTTCTGACTGATCTTTCCTCATTGTAGGCTTCAAGTGATCTCATGCTTGCTTCAATTGCAACATTCAATGCTTCATTTTCTATTCGCTCCCTTCTGGAACTAGGTGCTTCCCTTGCAGTTGCCAGTTTCTCTGACGATAAATACTGTGGGCAATTTGGCAGTTTGGAGGGTACAGTACCTGTAATTTGATACAAGCATTATTTATAACATATGCACAAATTCAAAAGCAATACAAAGAAAATTGCAGCAGCCAAATGCTCAAAAATTACTAACCTTCAGGTAGCTTTGGATGATTGAGAGGAACGGCGATTAATTTGCCTGTTTTTTTGTCATACTTTGATACACTTCTCAGCACTTCATATTCACAAAAATGTAATTCACACACCTGCAAAGCAAATCTGTCTATAAATGGGTGTTTATGATAAGATAAAGGCCAGCTCTAAACTGATCTAAATACTTATTATACTAGCTTATAGCTTAGCATGCAATTAAAAATAATTTCATATTCTAATTAATAATAATAATAATAATAATAATAATAATAATAATAACGTAACAACTCAAGGGAAGGGTAAGAATTAAAGGAGTTAATTAACATAGCTAAATAAAAATATCTTTATCAATTGTCATTGTCAAAAATTTTAACTAATGTTATGACTGAGTCAATGAAACCAAAGTCAGATTCTATAAATGTCGGTAATAATGAATAAAATTTATGCTGTGAATTGCATTGTTGGAATATGTTGATTTCATTTAAAAGTTATAAATTATATCAAGAACAGATGAAGGGTGGGTTATATTTCCATCCCTGGTTATATATAGCTAACAGTTTTAGATTTAGAGATATTTAAACTAAAATTATTTTGCTTTAACTATATTACGAATTTATCAATACATAATTGTAAACTGTCTTGATCAGTAATCGATACAATCGGAATATTTGCATTGCACTTTACTATTCTACCCAACACAAGTGACATCAATTACATAATAAATAAAGTATAATTAAAAAAAAGGGTCTAAATCTAGAGTTCTATAGCTAAAAAAAGTTTACACAACTTCAATGTATCTACATAATGCTCATACGTATATATTTTCATCATACATATATTACATAATGTAAGTATAATGAAGTATTTTATAATGCAAACATATAATATACAACATATAACAATTTTAAAAAAGAAGGGATTCTGTAATTTAAGATAATTTAATTGTAATTTAATGCTTACCCTTGTATTTTTCGTTGGTGTGAAATCTTTTCTACAGATAGCATTCATCCATTTTTTTCGTAATTCCTCGTCTTTTGGAAAAGAAAAAACGCTTAACTTTGGCCCATCCTTGTAATTAGTTTTACAACCTGGTACACAACATTTGTAAGGCATTTCTGCTTTTCAAAAAAACAGCAATAGCACGTGGAAACAAGCAGCAAGTCCTATCGCCAACTTGGATGCAGTCGCTGAGACGGATGGCCTACTTATGATAGCTTAAGAGTCTTTGGCGCTGGCTGTCGACAGGCTTTGTTCTCTAGGTGGCGTTGCCTTGGCGGGATACAAAGTCCATGGACACAAGATGATTAAATTTTGATCGTTCATTTGATTGGTTATGTTTTGTAAATTTTCTAAAATGTTTGATTTATTGTTGAGTTTATGAAAAAAGATTTAAATAAATATATAAATAATTTTGGAAGTGTATATGTCATTTTGCATGTGTTTGGAAGTGCTGTTTGAATTTAATAATTTCTAAATTTAAAATTGCAGAATATGTGACGTCACAACAGGGGAGGGGGGGCACACAAATGTGACCATCTATGACAAGGACGGGGGAGGGGTCCAAAAATCATGAAATTCGTGTGACGTAAATTATGGGTGGCCTCTTTCCAGCCTCTCTTACTGTAACAATTCTTCAATTGTAAAGGAATATCATTTTTTTCCTGTAAGAATATCCTGTGCTTTATTTCGTATTTTTTTGCATTTTCAAATGCGTATTAATTGATAAAGGCTCTTTTTATACTTTGCTTAAATGTCATTTGTCATTCTGTATAATGCCTAGGAATTGTATAGAATGCCTAGGAAAAGTATATAACATCTTCACAAGGAACTGATATTTCATAATTTGCCTAAAACCACCAGGCATTCTACACATTTTCTAGGCATTCTATACAAAACCGGGATTTCGGACATTGACGGTAACATATATAGTATAGAATCAAATACTAAACAATAAAAGTTATAATAGAAATATTAAAATATCACAGTTTAGTTAGTTGTATGCTTCTTAAATTTTTGAGTTACCTTTCTATTTTATTTCCTTCTTCAACAATAGTCGTTCATGTTCAGACAGGGCCGTGTCCAGAATTCCAAAAAAAGTAATTGTAATTGCGAAAAATTTCGGTTTTCAAATTTCAATGGAAATATACATTTTGTCGGGTTTCGGCGTGACGTCTGTACGACTGTGTGTGTGTGTGTGTGTGTGTGTATCTCGCATTTCTGAAAAACGATTAGCCTTAGAATGTAGAAATTGCGAAAAAAGCACAGGATGTTGTTACCCATAAAACCACAGAAACTTAATTGGTATGAGCTACTTGTTGCAGCAAGGAAGGCTAATATGACATTTAGAATTGCAATTAATTTTTTTTTCACACAAAGGCATCTCATGTTTTGGCATTTCGTCTTGCACATACATCTGACGAATCCTTGGCCGCTTCCTGTGGACTGAGAAGTAGCAGCATCTCGAAGAGGTGTTTCGTGGCCAGGAACGTCTTCAACTTTCATAAAGCTCTTTGGACATAAAACTCTTTGGATATACTGGCATGGAGTTGCTTCAAGATTCCTTGTGCAGTTTCAATTCGGTAAAAGCCATCTTCGGTCACGCTCATAACAACAGCCAACAGATTGCGTGAATCACCCCGCCCTTTGTCAACACTGGGAATCGAAACTCGCACAGTGGCTCCCAAAGGCGCAGGAGGAAATCGTAGCAGCCAGTTTTTTCATCTTGCATCCAAGCACACAGCGTATTTTCGATAGTCTTGATTAGCTCTTTCGACGCTCCGCTGGCTTTGTGAGTGGCGCGGCTTATCATGTGGGCCATTATTTTTTTAAGCTGCTTACCAAATTGTTTGCAAATTCCCTGCCGTTATCGGACTGTGTAATCTTTGGAGCACCAAGCAACGTAAATATGTCCACGAGATTGTAGGCTACTTCTTCTGCCCTCTTTGATTTCAGAACCCTCAGACCATAAACTTCGTGGTACACCATTATAAAGTTGTATTCCCCGTCAGGTTGGGATTGAAAATCGATGAGATTTTAGGCATTCTACACATTTCCTAGGCATTCTATAGATTGCCGGATTTCACATACTGACGGTAACATATAAAAAGGTGAAAATTAATTCCACTGCCAAACTTGGAGAGGTAGTAGGCATAGTCGGAAGAAACAACTTTTCTTTATACCAGTTTTGCGAGAAAAATTTATTTACCAACGCAGAACAGTTACAGCAGAACTCTAAGTCATGTGAGAACACGACGTGGGAAGAGCAGATACTGCAACGGTTTGCAGAGGATCCCTCAACAAGCACCCGTGCAGTCGCACATGCTGTGAGGACCAGTCAAACAATTGTCTGGAACGTCATGCATGACAATGGGCAACTTCCATACTACGAACAGACTGTGCAGGCTTTGCGACCCAATGACTACCAACTGCGTGTGCACTTTTCCGACTGGCATCTTCGGAATGCTGTCGTGAATCCCGCGTTTGGTGAACTTGTTTTGTTTTCTGAGGAAGCACAGTTCACCAAGGACAACTCTTCAATTGCCACAACCGCCATGTGTGGAAAGACACAAACACTTTGAACAATTGCTGTAACTGTTCTGTGTTGGTAAATAAATTTTTCTTGCAAAACTGGTATAAAGGAAGTTGTTTTTTTCGATTATGCCTATTAACTCTCCAAGTTTGTCAATGGAATTAAATTTCACCCTGTATATTACTGTGATAGACTTTGCCGGCAGGCAACGTGGCAAAGTTTACAATGTCTAGGCAATGTATAAAATAGCAATTGTTTCATACTTTGACGTTCGATTTTAGGCATTCTATACATTTCCAATGCATTCTATAGATTACCGGTTTTCACACATTGACGGTAACATATACATTAAATATGATTGATAGTTAAAGACGTTGATCATTGAAAACATAAATACATTTTGAAATTCATTTATTAAACAGAACTTTTTTGTAGATTCATCAGCATAAAATTATAATTTAAAACTGGAAAATGGAAACCGGTGTGTAAAGTCATTTTCATATACATGAGATTTACCTGAAACTGTGGTTCAGAATATACAAATAAAACTGAGAAGGAAAAGTGCTTTCCTTCCCTGTTGAAATGTATTTGTTATTTTCATTTCAGATTTTTTCCGTCAGTTTATCGTCAACTTGAAACGATATTAAAAACAGGAAATAGTTACTATTAGAAATTATATTAAACGCTTATACTTAATTTAGAAATAAAGAAAAGAAAAAATAAAATTTCAACCAACTGTTTTAACTGACACTTGCATTGAAGGTATTTTAAGTTCTCAAATCATCATGTTATATAAGAAAAATCTCACACGTTCGAAAACATGCCTTAGGCTAATTCTAAAACAGCGCTTCTTGCTTTGATTTCGTTGAAGTCAATTAAAAGTAGAAATTTTCCTATCTTTTCTTCCTTTATTTCATCATGTAAAATCTGATGCAATGATTAATTAATGTAAAATGCAAAAATATATTTACTTTTGATCAGTATTAATTTCCGCATTAATATTAATCAAGGGAAAACAATTTAATCGAAATATAGATTCCATAAATTTTCTTTTTTTCGTAAATGCACGTATTATGTAACTAGGATACCAAATTAATGATTCAGTGTTCATGCAAGGATTATTCTTCAATAGTTGTTAAAGGCATAACAAAAAACTAATTAAAATTTTAACACAGAAAATGTAAATAAATAACGTTTAAAAATATTTTATATTTATCATGAGTTATTTTAAAATATTCAGTTTACTTTCCTTTTTACAATTATTAAAACATCTTTGAAAGGGGGATTGTTGGTAGCAGATTAGCCAAAATCTTTATTACAGTTTCTAAAAATAATATTTCATTTTTATATCCACATGTCCTCCAGTTAGAAAAAATATTAAGAAAATATTTCATCTAGTTTCGCCTGCGAGTTTCGGTATCCGAACTTGGTCAAAACCTGATCTTTTATAATTTTATAATAAAGATAATTGAAAAAATTAAATACTTAAAGGTTTTTAAAATTGCCTAACTGTTTTAGAATCTACAATAGAAACTTTTCTACATTTTTAAATATACATTTAATTTATAATTTCATATCGTCCATTTTACAATACAACGTGTGTAAAATAATGAATACATTTAATTAATGACTCTATATTAAGATTTTTGATTAAACATCATAAGATTTCTAATTTTATGAGAATTCTACTTTTATGCGAAAATTTATTTTTTAAGCAAACAATATTAATTCAGGTAATATCTTGCAGTTACATTTTCTTAAGTTCTTTCTATGTTTCATTTACATATTTTTAAAGCCAACTATTCATCTCCTTCCAATCTCTAAACCTCAGCTCTCAAACCCTGGATGAACCTCATAATTCATTAATGACGTTATTTACACTATCATTACCGGCGAATCCTGGTTTTCAGTAAACACTTCTGCAATGCCTTCAGGAGGAAAAATTATTTCAAGGAAATCTGAAATGTCAAGGTACAAATGGGATGCTATATAATGCAAATCCTCTCCTTTATTTCACATTTGTTTTATTTACTAGCAAGTTGGAATTATTCTGATATCAGTAAGTAATTATTTATTGTTTCAATAAATACAGTATATCTAAACTGTAAACGACGAAATATGACTTTAGTAAAAAATATTGTTTGCAGAATCTCGTAAAAAAAATTTAATTAGTAAGTTATCATTATAGGAACGATATGAAGCGAATTTTACTTGTTTTTCTTCTTCTTTCTGTATTCTTGATTTCGTCAACTATCGCGGATGGAGGAGAATCATCAGAAGGTATAAACTATCTTTTTTCAGGGTCTTACCACCCTGTGTTCAATTTTTATTTTTTAAGGTATAAATTGCTTATTTATTTATAATATTTGTTAAATGTTTTAATTTATATAAGAATATTTTTGTAATTTTAGTGCCTTTAGAATTTATGTAATTAGTAATAAATTAGTAACGCAAAATTTATGTAATGTAGGTTATTTTTATTGCTCTGCACTTATATCAACTTTCTTATTCGGACGTTCATCATGCGCTGATTTTTTTTTTTTTTATTTTTTTAAAATTATACATAATTCTTATATATCTTTTATTACGTTAAAAACAATTCTATGCACTTTGATAAATCTTTATTATATGTTCATAATAGTATAAAAATGACCACCCATTATTAATGAAAGAATTAATTCTTTAAAATATTATTTATTGGGAGTTACAGTTGAAATATAAAAGACTTCATGAGACTGATACTCTCACTATTTCCTTTTAATAATTACTGCAAGCCATTTGAGTCTAAGCAAGCACTTCTTTTTTAAAAATTCAAAGATACGATCTGATGAAAATTGTTGAAGAAACAACAACAACATGCCTTGATCCTCCTGGGAAGGTAGGCATCACATAGAAGGAGAGAAACTCAGCCTAAAAGCACTTCAAATTTCTTAACGACGCCACACTTCACTTTCTGTACATAAAATTTTCGTTTCTCTCACTGTCATTGTTTTCTTTATAAAAGTTTGCCTTTTATTCCAAACTTTCAAAACCATACAATCTCAGGCATTCCTGTTCTTGACCCTGCCACACTTTCCTTGGTATTCCTCTCTTCTTTGTAGCAGAAAGAAGAGAGGAAATGACCGAAAATGACGCAGTGTTCTACCTGTCCTTGTTAGACCCAGTAGTTGGTATTTTGACAAAATGTCCACGTGTCCGGGTTGGGTGTTCCAATGTCGGAATCGTAAACATAATGAAAAAAAATAAGTAAATTGTATTTTTTTTATCCTAAGAAAAACGTATCTTCAAAGAAAAAATAAATTTCCAGATTTCTTTAATATTAATATTAAGAATTAAACGATTTCGTATGCAACTCCGAGCAAATAAAAAAAAAAAATGAGGATTTTGGTTTTTTTTTCTTTTCTTGTTTGTTTGAGCGACCGGGATTTTGCATCATTCAGATGGCAACACTATTTTTTACCAACTTCGCTGCCACGGTTTTGCTGCTTACATGGAAGCATGGATCCCAAGACCCAAAGGTAGATCCAAGAAAGGGCCAAGCCCAAGTGGCTCAAATACAGGGAACGGAACGGGAATGTGTTCGTGAAAAGAACTCTTGTAGAGGTCCTGAGTAATGGACAATCCTTTTCAGAACTGCTCCTGGAGATTCATCTTCCATAATAGATTGTCTTTCCTTCAACGTTTTAGTGCACTCTTTCTGGAAGAATAGGACTGAACTTTTTTCCAACACTCAAGACCTTGTAGGAATGATTTAAATTGTGCCCATTATGAAAATGAAAATGTTTTTTAAAATGTTAATTAATTTGGTATTAATTATTCTGATAAATTATTGCCAATGTTTCTTGTGGCTAGTTCCATTGTAAATAGGGAAGGGGTAGGGCGATTTTTAATATTATTTTTATTTTTTCTGTTTTTTATTTTTTCGTTGGGATTTTCTCAATTTTAATGAATAAATTGAAGTGGAAAGAGAATAGTAGTCTAGAAATTTTCCCCAACAGAAATTGTATTATATTGCAAATAGGATAGTTTTTATCCCGGTAATGCGTTCCCGTGGGATAATTTACAGTGTTCTTTTATTTGGATATTTTTGCGAATGTCTCGACATATTTAGATAATGTTTAGTACAGAGAAAACATATATCACAGAATATTCATAGGATACGCTTTATTTCGGCAACGTGTAGCGTAACCCGCCTGAAAAATCTGTAAATTCGTGTGGTTTAGGAGATATAGAGTAACAAAGAGAGACACTTTCGAGGCAAATAGGGATTAGATAAATTAGAGATAAATAGCATACTGTTTATCCCTTTTGGGATAGGTCTGCCCACTATTTTGGAAGATAAAACAGACCCGTAACCTGAAGTTCATCTTTAATATGTTACCATAACAACAACACTTTAGTTCTGAACTTTTTTAATAGATGACGCTGCCGAAGTTCACCTTAGCACTACTGTTTGATTCGCGTGCCGGACACATCTGAACTAGGAGTTACCTGTCGCATACGTATTGATCTCTGTTTTACGGATTTAGATTTGTTTGCTTTGCGATTTGCTATTGTTGTTTGGTTTTGTATTGATATTAAAACGTTTTGGCTATTCTCACGGACTTCGATTTGGTTTGCAATTCGGATTTTATTGTTTGCTTTGTGATTAGGTATTGTCTTTGGATTTTATTCAGATTTTGATACTGACCGATTTGCTTTTTTTTTGCTCTTCTTTTTGCTTTTCTTATTTGTAGTTTCCCAATTTTAAAACATGCCGGTGAAAACGCAAAAAATAACGTATTGGCAAAAAAAAGTTGTATTCTCATCCATGACGGGAAAAATTAATGTATAATAATACAGTATCTAATAAGAGGGTTGTTCAAGAATTTTTTCCTCCTGATCCGTAACCTTCTTTGATTTGTTAACCGATTTTCAGAATTCTTTTTGTATCTGATACCTACATTTGTCCTCTATGTAAGGCACTATTCACTTTTCGACATAGTCCCCATCCCTTTCCACGCATTGCGCCAACGCATGACCAGTCGGGTGAGCTCGTCGGAGAGGAATTTCGGGGTTGTTGTCGACACGAGGATTGAATGACATCTTTCACCTCGCTGTCAGAACGTAACTTCTTTGGGAAGTGAGGAAAGTCGAAACAGGGCCGGCTCTATCATAGGGGCAAGTGGGGCACTTGCACAGGGCGGCAAACTTTTAGGGGCGGCAACGGCAATGTTCGGGGCATCATACTATGGTACCATTAAAACACGCACTACTAAACAATTTCCACTATCATTATTTACGGGTTATTTTCATTCATATAACGTGCCACTAGAACAATATCTTTTATCAATAGTAACTCATATATAGGGTGTTCTCGAATAACGTGTACAAACTTGGGGGACAGGTTCCTTATACCAAAACAAAAAAAAAGTTCATATAAACATGGGTCCTAATTTGAGGGTGATTTCGCGTGACTTACTCTACATTGGACAATTTTTTAGCCATTCAAGATTTAATTATAAACATACTTTTAGCAGTAAAAACTTTTTTTGTATGCAAGTAAATAGTTTGACATGCATATTAAATTTAGCAAGAATAAAAATCTTCTCGCATAGTTTATTTTATTCATTATAAATTAAATTGTGGCAGCTTGACTTACACTACGTGAATGGAACTTATTTTTTGGTTATATTTTTAAAGTAAAATTTCTTCTGATTAACTTATCAATGAAATAATTAGTTGAGTCATTCTCACGTAAATGGTACATTTGATGTTTCAAAATTTTTTTTACAAAATAATCAAATCTAACTTAAATTAATGTTAAAAATTATCTGTATTGTAAAAATTACTTAGCTCAACATAGTAATAATATGTGATTTTCATAGTTTTTTCATTGGTTATGAGAGATTTTGTCCACTCTGTTACACATCTACTTGTTGCATTAAATTATGTAAATTCGCTTTTTTTTCAGAACATTTTGTGCAACACAAACAAAGGAACATTTTATACAGGGTGTTTTTGAATTGAGTACAGTTTTTTGGGAGATGATAGAAGAGGTCCTTAGAAGTATTTTTTGTCATATGAACATGGGGTCCCCGCAGCTCCGTTTACTTACAATACTGCATTGAACAATCAAATGACGCAGTGTGCGTTGGTAGGCCTAGATTATTTTATTTTTACCAATTAACACAAGCAATCTACTGTATGACTTTTACAGTAATTGTTCGAAATGACCGCCATTTACATATGGACTAATCGTATTTTACAAAGGGGTTGGATACCAAGGAATCTCCTTGACGAAGTTTGTCCTAAGACTTTTCAACAAACAAGCACGTGCACCTTGAAATTTCTTTGCAAACAATTACTTTAAAAGTTATTACAGTAGATTGCTTGTGTTAATTGTTAAAAATAAAATAATCTAGGCCTACCAACGCACACTGTGTCCCGGGCTAAGGTCAAAAACTCTCACCGGTGAGAAGAGTCAGCGTTTGGTCGGTCAGAAATCCCGGTGAGAAAACTGTGACATCATTTTAACGAAGTCAGAAACGCCAGTTAGTGCTGTTATGCCTAACCGGTTAGTCTCACCGTCCTCACCGAGAAAAAGACGGTTAGCCCAGTGAGAAATTAACGTCATCATTCTCTCACTGGTGAGGGTTTTTGACCTTAGCCCCGGTATCATTTGATTGTTCAATGCAGTATTGTAAGTAAACGGAGCTGCGGGGACCCCATGTTCATATGACAAAAAATGCTTCTAAGGACCTCTTCTATCATCTCCCAAAAAATCTGTACTCAATTCAAAAACCCCCTTTATAAATGCTGGAAAATTTTATGATAAAGAGTAAATTTACATTTATTTTGATAGTTATCATGCTTCAAAATGCAAACTTGAAAAAAGTATGTGCAAAAATTAGATTAACATATCAAATAGAGTTAAATAAGGTTAATACTTCTATCTAAACAGGTTAATACTCTTAATTCAATTTTTTTTTGATTTTTGAATTTCAAAATACTCATACAATAAAAACACTTCTGTAACAGAGTGGACATAATTGTAACAGAGTAGACACAACTGTTGTAGATAGGATTAATCTGTAAATTTATGAAAGAACTAGCAATATTACCCGGCTTCGCCCGGGTGGAAAAGATGCGTTGAGTAATTTTTTTAACGATTGTCTGTTATGTTAAAAATTGAACTATGATTAACAAAGTATGAATGAAATGCAAGAAAATGAGAAACAGTATAGAAAGCCTTCTCCAAACCTTTCATAATCATTTTAAACCAAACATGATGAATTATGAACAATGAATTGGGAACAAAAGAAAATTAAATTATACGTACAAAAGTAAATAATGGGAAAAAATGATAATATAAATGAATCAGCTACACAGGCAAGTAGTTTGTGCATTCAAGTCCATTTCGGTAAGCAACATTGTATGTCTTCCCCTGTGGCGCAAAAACATTTTACATTTCAACAGCTGGACACGCGGGAGCAAACAACGTATAACTGACCGTGAGAGAAGCAAGCTTCCTGAAAATATATACCTGCGACCCTGAAAGTCTGGAAAAATTGAATAAAATGAAACATTCTTTGTCTGGCATCGCGATATAGTGACATCCTTTGAAAAAGAACAGTCTAGCTGATATGCCTGTCGGGCGTTGCTCGGGCTGTTTGTTCCAATGACGTATATTAAAGGTAGATTCTGAATCCTATTGTTAACATCGCCACCAAAGTGAAGCCAAATGAAGCCATGGCAGTTCTGGGCTGGAGTGAGCCGTGGTATTGTTAGCTGTGTGGCTTCTTTGTTTTTGACGATTTTGGGCCCGAGGAATAATAATTCCTCAAACTTTCCGCGTACAACCGTACAAATAGACATGAAAAAAGATCAGGAATCACTTTCCACAACCATAAATCGAAAATGCATATTGAAAGATTATCGAAACGAAATTGAAATTGAAACCATGATCGAAAAATTGTTTATAAAATATTATAAAATACTTCAAATACAAAGTTAACGAAGAGATAACCTTATCATTCCGTGATCGGAATGTGAAAGAATTACTAATCAGGTACCCTCATGTTTAGCCATGTGTTTTGTTCACTTTCGGCCATGACTGTTCTTGAAGGCGGAGCTTCCCACTTCAAGTATCCTGGCAGGTTTCCGGGTCTAACTTTAATATACGTCATTGGTTTGTATGATGAAATTTTGCATTATTGATGCTGAAATTTAAGCTGTGGTCACTTTAATCATTATATAGTAATTTTACTTCTATAAACGAAATTAGTTATGAAAATAATATTATTATGTCAATTAAAAGTTACAATAGTATATAACTAAATTTTAGCACGGTCTTTTAATCTCCTGGTCTGTGCACACGTGCAAATTCTGTTGTTGTAGTCAACAATTGGGTTGCTGTATTTATGGAAGAAGCGATTTCCGTCTCCTCTATTGCATGAATTTGGCTACTTCTCAAACTTAACAATGTAATTTAAGACTCGTACAACCATAGTCTTTTAATCCCCTGGTCTGTGCCAACACCTCCTAGAAAGAAGGCCTGCGGACAAAAGGTGTATACATTGTTACATCATCATCAAGCGGCCAAATTTAGGGCTTATTATTGGTAGAAATACAATAACAATAGCCGCTTGATGATGTAACAATGTATACACCTTTGGTCCGCAGGCCTTCTCTCTAGGAGGTGTTGTCTGTGCACAGCAACAATTGGATTGCTATATTTACTGAAAAGTCGTTTTTTGCCCCCTCTCTTGAATGAATTTGGCTACAGCTCAAACATAATGCATTTTAACGATCGCACAACGTAACAAAACTGTCAGGTAATGTTACGTTTTGTTGCTGAACACGTAATAGTAGCTGACAGTTTTGTTACGTTGTGCGATCGTTAAAATGCATTGTTATGTTTGAGCTGTAGCCAAATTCATTCAAGAGAGGGGGGCAAAAAACGACTTTTCAGTAAATACAGCAATCCAATTGTTGGACTAAAACAATGGAATTCAATGCCTGTGCACAGACCAGGGGATTAAAAGACTATGGTACAACGTAAGTGCGCCGTCTGGCCTCGCCATCTAGTGACATACTTTTAAAAGCAAAAGTATATTCAACTTTTCGATAAGATAGCATTGCCATCTAGTGACATCCTTTGAAAACAATTCAACTTTTAGAAAAATAAGAATAACTTAATAAATTGATAAAAAAACACGGTATAAAAAGTACTTTAAATATGGCACAGTAACTTTAACTACGTACATGGAAAGTTTCGTGGAGATTCGTTGAGTATTTTTTGAGTTGTAAAAGGACAAACACTCCAACAGACTCTGATTTCTAATATATATATGGATAACAGACAAACAATATTCTGCTTTCATAAATTTTGTATTAAATTTACTTTTTACATATATTAAGCTTTTTGGAAAACATCAACAGCATATGGAAATTCATATTATAAACGTCCACCTAATAGTTTTAACTTTGGCTCTGCTAGGATTTTTTTTTAATTTGATCAAATGAACGTAGGAGATATCTGTGTCAATAGTTTTAAATAATTTTCGCTCGTTATTTGTTGTCCTTAAGCTCATCGCTTTAACTTCGCCATCTTCTTCAATGTCACTTTGAGCCATGACAACCTTTTTATACCGTGTGTCTCAAAAGTCGCGTGCCAAATGGATTAATTGGTTGCTTTGATTTTGTAGGTGAAATAGTGAAGTAGAGAAATAATGCTAACAACGGAACAACGTGTAGAGCTGATACTTCTTACCCCAAGGTGTTGGAGAAAACGATCCTCGTCAGATTCCAAGATCACTGTCTAGCAAATGACCTTTTTCGGGAAGTGCAGTTTGGCTTTCGTGCTGCCCACTCTTGTCCGATGCAGATGTGGAGGCTCGTTGAAGACCTGAGAAGCCGAAAAAAAATAAAAAAATAAAAAAATTAACCAATGCCGAGTTCGCCCTTCGTATCCGCAACGCCTCAATTCCACGATCTAGACTCGAACATCTCGAGAAGCTGCAGACGAATTTCATCGCTGGCACCCTGATATTCCCAAGCCCATCAGCTACACTTTTAAGAGTGACAGAAGAAAATTTGGATCGTGTGAGACATTGTCTTCGAGTGCATGGTGCACTTTTTTAACATGAACGATAAGCTTGCGAAACTGTGCGAACATAAAGCCAACATTCATAAACTTTTCATATGTCACGCGACTTTTGAGACACACAGTATGTTAACTTTCTAGCACCACCAGAATGTAGAAGCTTTCATGCTTCTGCTTTAAATTCAAGAAGCATGTATATGCAGGCTTTCACGCTTTTAGCACTCACTTCTTTAATAGGCAATCATCAGATACATTACTGGACTCACCTGACGAAGCAGAGGAATAAATATCTGAAACTTGAAGTTTTTTATTACTTGGTATTCCGTTTGTATTAAGATTTTGTTTCATTAGGCAAGCATAAACTCTCATCTCAAAACACAAACAAAAAATTCTCATTTTTCATGCAAAAACATTCCAATTCTGTTACAAATAGATGTAGTATTTAAGAAATTTCTTTATTGATTTGAAGTTGGGACATCAAGATTTGTCCTACTCGTTCTTCAAATAAAAAAAATTAAGACTTTTATAAATCACTTAAGTCAAAACAATAAATGCCTGATTATACAGAATTAAATGAAGAATAAATAAAAAAATATGTTTAATTGGTAGCATTTCTGAAATTTTCAGAAAAAAACTCAAAAGTTGCGGACATGATTTGTACTATTTTCTTGAGAATGACCCAGTTGTGTTATAAATGTATTAAAGGGTTTTAAATTACAGAAAATATAATCCAAAAGACTCAAAAAAACGTTTTAAAAATTTTATTCAAATTATTTCCTGTGACTTACTCTACAACAGAATGCGATTTACACTACAATTCTTACTAATGAGTTATAAGAATAGTAAAACCCAATATTTAACCCATCAAATAACCAGAAAAAACAAAATTTTTGAAGCTTAAGTAGCACCGACGGTCAAAACTTGGTTCAGGCAGGTTTATAATCCATATATATATTATAAATCAGAGTCTCTTGGAGTGTTTGTCCTTTTACAACTCAGAGAATACTCAATGAATCTCCACGAAACTTTCCATGTACGTACTTAAGGTTACTGTCCCCTATTTAGGGTACTTTCTATACCGTGTTTTTATCAATTTATGAAGTTATTCTTATTTTTCGTAAACGTCAATAGACTTCAAATAATGTCACTAGATGGCGAAGCCAGACGGCGCACTTCTATTTACATACTGTTGTAACTTTAACATCTTATTACAGGGTGTCCATAAAAAGTCTGGCACATTTTATCTGTGTATTACCAAAAAACTAATAAAGATAAACAGAAACGGATTTCAATCTATGAAACTGAAAAGGTTTTATTGTTTCACAATTTTGCCACTAGAGTACGGGCACTGAAGTGAAACAAGGTGGATGTCAATATGCTCAAAAGAACATGGCAAGAAATTGATTATCGGCTGGATATCCTCCGTGTGACCCAAGGAGTACACGTTGGGGTCTACTAATTTGGTTTAATAAAACATTTTCAGTTACATTTTCATATATTGAAATCCGTTTCTGTTTATCTTCTGACCTTTTACGTACACCCTGTATTATTTTATTAATAAATTACGTTTATCGAAGTAAAATTACTATATAATCATTAGAGAGACCATAGCTTAAATTTCAGTGTCTAGAATGGAAAATTTCATCGAACAAACAGCCCGAGCAACGCCGGGTATATCAGCTAGTTAAAGAATAAATCAAAAGATGCTCAGTGAGGGTTTTATTGTACGCCAACCTCAGCTGTTCAAATTATTGAAGAAAAATAGGAAAGATAATCCCGCAGCCTGGCTAATTCGGAAACTACTTGTTGGAATTCGACCAAATTTTAACGGTATACACAGTTTTATGTACTCTATTATTCCCCCAAATTTCACCATCCTAGATGTTATATAGCGTGAATTGTTAACTTGTTGGTACCATTTTTATTTCTGTTCATATCGCAGTTATGGTTCAAATTAGAACCCATGTTTATATGAACTTTGGTATAGAGAACTTTGATTTTTTTGTTGTGGTATAAGGAACCTGTTCCCAGAGTTTGTACACGTTATTCGCGAACACCCTGTATATTCTTTCATATGTCGTAACGATTTGTTTGATATATTATATGCCATATCTGGTTAGTGGAAATTTTTAAGGGAGTATCATAATGGTACTATTAGAGGACGTACTGTTGTACCTATTCCGGCTATCTCATCTTCGAACTTGTTCGTGCTGTTCCATTTTGATTGATTGGTGAAAAAGTGTGAATAAGTTAATTCGTTTTCCAGTTATTGTGATAAATATAAGCTTCCCACGAACAAAAAAATTCTTTTGATATGGAGAGCGTTCTCAGATTTCAATAATCGTCAATCACATGCATTCTGCACGCGCACCATCTCAACAACGTTTTCCTCAGTGCAAGGTTAAATCGTCTCTTCTAGCAATTCACTACCCGCACTCTATCTATTGCAACGCAATGCATTTGGAATTGTGTACAGACGGACGGACAGCTGGACAAACCGATCACATAAGCACTTTTCTACGAAAATATGCTAAAAAAGAAAATGTTACATAATAAAATGAATGTGCCAGCACACATTTACCATTTTTTAAATTAGATTTTTTACTTTTTACTGCACGTTTCAAACGAGAGAAAACAAGGGAAACCACTAATTCAACAAAATAATTTTCAATTACACGTATGTACATTTCGAGAACGATGTTCTCTTCATCAGGGTGTACAACACGGGAAGCAAAGTTAACTACAACAGAAAAGGAGGATGTTTATTTGTGGGTTTGTTTGTTTGTTTCTTATCTATATACTAAAAGTCTTAGGCCCGGCGCAAATTGAGAAAGTCGCCTCTACAAATGTAGAGAGATGCTTAGTGCGCATGCGCACGACGCGAACGAAACGCGTCACTTCCTCCTCTCTACGTCGAAAAGTAGAAGTAGAGAGCAGTAGAAAAATTTCTACTTTCATTCTACATTTTCCACTCTACATTTTCAACAATCGATTTGTCAAGAAGGAATACATTGCTTTTAAGCATCGGCGCGCTTAACAATCATTTGTTACTGACATCGGCGCGCGCACGTGAAATCGAATGTACTTGCAAGCGCAATATGTAGCGCACTTTCCTGAGGAGCATGCGCAATCGCCACAGAACGGTTGCCTGTAGAGACTCCAATTGGCGGCGTCACGCAGATGCTCTAGCAACTTATGACGTCACGCAGATGCTCTGACGTCAAGTCGCCTCTACAAATGTAGAGGCAACTTTCTCAATTTGCGCCGGGCCTTACGTGTATTTATTTATTTATCTGTAATTCTATCTCCTCCTAGACGGTTTGAGCTAGCGACTTGAAATTTTCAGGGTAGCCTTATCAATAAAGGACCTGCTCTATCGCCAAAAATCAGCACCCTACGACCCCCCCCCCCTTCCCCACTTTCTGGGTTTTCATTTAAAATCATCTGCTTTTGCTTTGTAATTCCCCTCAACAGATGGCGCGGGCGGGCGAAGCCGTGGGTAACAACTAGTAGAAATCTACAATTTTATTCCGATCTGTCTACCTTAGATTTCGAAAAAATAATAATTATCGATAATAAATCGATATTCATAACGATAGTAGGGCATATTAATAACAAACATCTCATGACCAACAATGCATGGCAAAGTTTGTGGAACAATAGGTATCAACAATGGTATCAACACACAATGCACCAACAGTATGCAGGATCAACAGTATATGTCATGACCAACAATGCAAGGCAATGTTTGTGCAGTATAGATAAGGTTCAATTTGTAACAATGCATAGAATTCCTGTTATTCAGGCTTTTCTTAGAATTGAAAGTTCTTAGTACTTAAAAATTTCTTAAAAATCTTTAAAAATGATCAGTAACTGGAGATAATGGAGAGTTAGCAGACTATTAAGAAAGAATGGAAAGATGACAGAGGAAGCAGCTCCGTGCAGTATTGAGCAAATGGTAAGCATGTCAATAGAAGAATCGGCGACCGCTAGACTACACAAAGTGATGAATGGCCAAGTTTTTCTTCAAGATATCGAGAGCAGATTCGGAATTGCAACAACATCAAGTGTAGATCTAAAGTAAGATTACATGACTAAGAAATTATCTAGGCTAGCAGTGGCATACTTGGAGAGATCCAACCATTGTAAGCATGTAAAAATTTTTCTTTCTAATTTTAATTCTGAACTTTTACTGTATAAATTATAAACGTTTTCATGTGCTTTTTTTAAGATATTTCAAAATTTACTAAAAAAAAAACAGAGTTAGAGCCACGGATATATCGCCCAGAATTCCTGTTTTTCGGATTTTTCATAGAATGGAGTGTCCCTTCGCTCTGTGTTATATTCATTGAGTTATTATTTAACCAATTTGAATAATAATTTAACTACTTGAGATTGTTCTGTTTACCTACAAGTGTAATTATCCCGGGCAACGCCGAGTCCTCTGCAACAATTATGTCATGAACAATTATGAATTGTTCTTACGCCATTATCCCGTTTCCCCTACCCTCAGCATCTGATACACTATTCACAAGTATGCCCTTTTTATACACATCCTGTAGTACATCTCTCAAACATGCTCATACAATATCATTCACCGAGTCATGATATCGAATATACTTTATCCATTCATAATATTTCACAATTAAATTAGGCATAAAACTTTTTAAGTTCGTTTTTTGTAATAATAGCTTGCTCATTCTCCACTGGGTTTTTTTTAATTAAAAGACGGATGTCATGGTGTTATCCTGACTGCATTCGAATAAAATTTCAACAATAAATAAATTACTAAGTGTCACGTGAAATTATAGACTAGGCATAGTGGAAGCTGCTAATGTGAACGTGGACACAGAAAAATATACCTTTATGCTTAAATAACAACTTCATTAAGTTAAATAAATAAATTAATGAAAATTACTCGGAAAGAGACAAATTACTAGTATTAAATTAACTTGCGAGTCCGCACAATTAACGTTAATTACCACAAATATATCTCTCGAGTAAGTGTACGAAATTCTACTAACACGTAGAAATTTCGACCTGAAGAAAGTAACAATAGAATTATAAGGGATGATTATATAAACTCTAAAAAGTTTACATGTAATATCAGTTTACGCGGATTAATGGAGGAATCAAGTGGTTAAAACGTTCGAGAAGCCCAAATCTGCTGCAAATTGCACAGACCTTCGTCTAAGCTCAAAGGACTGGTAAGGGCTGCCCTCCTATTACCCTTTGCTAAGAGTATTTCCTCTTCTTTCTTGCTTTAACGCTCTTTCAAATCCGGCTGCGACGCATTGCATTTAATTGAAATATTTGGGCGTAAATAACTAGAAGAGCAAAAGAAAATAAGCCACCATTAGTTAATGATCCCCTGCATAAGGCATTAATACTAAAACTAAGTTAATAGCTATCTGTATAAGAAGCTTAGAACAAAAATACTACGCCGACTTGCAATCGTAGTGAATATTAAATTTATGTTACGCCGCGAGCACATTAATGTGGCAAAACATTGGTTTTACGTGCTCGGGAGTCAAATCTTTAAGCTTGAGCGAGAGAGAGAGAGCGTAACCAGTAAGCATAGAACTTTGCTTACGTTGAACATGGGATGAACGAGCCGAGGGAATCTTCTAATAAGGCCGTGAAGGACCAACGGGCTATGCACACTACGCTTTCTGCCTTTGTTTCTCTTCGCACTCCGACTGCTAACGGAGCTCGGCTGGCACGTCTATCACGACGACGAGCATTCAGGCTGTCGCACTGATGAAAACAGGCTTGTAGAGCAATGGCTGGTCGACTGCGAACAGTCCTTCTTTTTCCGCTGAAGTTTTCGTATTATTACGGAGCTGGCTCATACGCTGACCAAGTCATCTGGCTGTCGCCCTCTCGCTGTCTTGGCCGCTGCGTAGTCCTCCTAACGAAAAATGTAGAAAAAAAGATACGCTCGTGACAATGGAGCGATGAAATATGCGAGCTTTCCTTTGCGAGCAAAAGTCACTGCACACACTGAGGATTTTCCATGCTCGAAGTCTGTCGCCTTCGCCGACGAGTCACTTTTCCTTCGAAGCTCGTCCGCCCTCGCTCGAGTCCCAGCTCCCTCTCCTTTTTTCATTGCACTCCCGTTTTCCTTTTTGAAGCGCGCACCTTTTTCTGCGCCACTTCCTCTCGCGCTCGCCACGGTGTCCTCTTTCCTCCTTGATCGCGCTTGATTGCCAATTGCTAGAATTAAGCTGAATCATGTCAATGGATGGCGCCACTTGTTTTCCGACATTGTTTCCCAGCTGACAAGTAGTGAGTCGATCGAGCACATTCGGCAACTCTACAGACTTGGGCTCTGTGGGCGGGGCTTCACCTATGACGCGTCATTTTCACAGACATAGCTTAAATAACTCCGACTGTTCAAAACAGTTGCCTAATAACTGGTCACTAGGAAAATAAAAGCTTTCAGAGAATCTTAGTCGGAAAAACAACTGATTTTAAATAAATATAAAAATACGATTTGATATTACATCTCAATTCATCCTAATATATTTTGGTTCTAATTTTGGTCTAATTAAGTTAACATAATTGATAGGAGATGGCGCAATCAGAAAATTCTTATAGCAGCTGAAGATAAGTTAAATACAAGGTAATTAAAGAGGGCGGTTAATTGGGTTTTATTAGGTTTTAAATTATCATTATTTCGAAAAATAAAGTCTTCTGAAACACAAAAGAAAAACAGTCTACCAAGAGAGATCATTTGAGAGCATTCCACTACGTAGTATTTCTTGAATTCTGTGTGCAGATTAGCATCGTTTTTTAATGTACTTGATATATTTTATAAGTGACCTTGCGGTTTTAACGATTTTAATAAAAATAAGTTTTATATTTTACTATCTTTGTCATGACAGGAGAATAAATTTACAGATTAGAATGCATAAAGTAAAATAATTAGAAAAAAAATATCTCAATTACTTAAGAAAAAGCATTGGCACTCTCCATTGAGAGGATGGGTTATTTGGCAGAAGCTTGAAAAATTTTATTTTTTTGGACGAATAAAAGAAAAACTTGAAACTTGCAAAAAAATGGAGATTAATACACATTATGAAAACTAATGAGTCGGGAGACCACTAGTTATCTCAAGTTACTTTGCACCATTGGACGTACATATACAAATATGAAATATGAAATACACAGTTAGAAAACATTATAGAACAAACATATTTACAGAGAGCACAAATTTCGAATGTATTTAAATTTGTAAAATAATAGAAAAAACAAACTTGAACAAGATAAAGAACTGCTAAAAGATAACAAATGCAAACAAACTCAAAATCCACGTGAAAACTAACAAAGTAAGTTGGAGGAAATGGAAAAAACAGAACAAAATAAGATTATTTAAATACAACCAAGAATGCAGAATAAAGAAAAAATTCATTGTTAAGTTTTTGAATTGTAAATTAATTGTTACGTAAGCTTACATATGTTTGTTATTTTATTTTATTTATTAATTTTTTTTTTTTATATTTCCATTTTTACTTTTTACATCTTGCATTTACTGCTTATTTATTCTCAGTATTATCAAGAACATATGAAGTGGGGGGGGGGGGTTATTTCCCCCTTCATCCATCCCTGGTATTATTTAATATTGAAGAAACATATAAAATAATTTTTGAAACAAAAAGTCAACGAAAGGGGAATCGAACCTAGCTACACAGAAGATAGTCAAAACCGTTAACCACTTTCCTATCGGGAACCTCGACAAACGAGTTTTTATTAAATTTATAAGCTTTCAAATGCTGTTTTAACTACATAACTTATGATTTGCGTCTTGGCATAGGTAGAGTATGCCCCGCCCAGTATGCCCAAGTCTGTAGAGTTGCCGAAAATGCATCGGCTGGAAACATCGGACCTCTTGATCATCGGACCTCTTGATTATCGCATCCCTAAGTGACACCAAGATACATTAAATTATAAACATTACTGCAACAGGGAGCAGTGGATATGTTGCCTTGAGCGACTGGGGTAGAGCCAACACCTTCTAGACAGAATGCCTCGGCACAGAAGACTCTGAAGTTAGGTTATACATGGTGTTTCTAAATTATCTCCCGTATAATTTTCTAAATTTCTAAATTATGTAAATGTAAATACACAAGTTTATTACTCAAAAACTATTACAGATTTTAACGTGATTTTTTTATTCACAAAGAAAAACTCAAAAAGGTTCTTAGCATGCCTTAATAAATTTAATGCGCCCCCCCCCCCCCCCATTTATGGCGTGAAAGACGTCAAAGCGAAACTCTGTTTCCTTCCATATTCGGGCTAGCGTTTCGGGGCGATTTCAGAAATTGTTTCATTTATTCGGTTCTTGAGAGTTTCAATGTCCTCAACATTGGTCTTGTACACTGTCCTTCACATATCCAGAAAAAATCCAGAGGGTTCGCATCAGGTGAGCGAGGGAGCCAAGGGCCCGTCCCTTCCAGTCCATCATCTTGGAAAGTTCGTATTAAGGCACTGCCTAACTTGCAGGCTCCGGTGAGGAGGTGCTCCATCTTGTTGGTAGACTTATGTTGGGCCGCAGTTCTTCCACCTGTGGAATCAGGTAGTTCTCCAGCATATCTAGGTAGGTTGTAGCGGTAATGGTGTCTTCAACGAAAAAGAAAGGTTCAATTACTCGATCATGCATTAAACCACACCAAAATGCTAGCCCGAACATAAGAGGAAATCGAGTTTCGCTTTGACGTCCTTCACGCCATAAATGGGGGCACATTGAAATTTATTAAGAACATGCTAAGAAACCTTTCGAGTTTTTCGTTGTGAATAAAAAAAAATCACGATAAAATCTGTAATAGTTTTTGAGTAATAAACATGAAGATAATTTAGAAACACCCTGTACAGTAGGCAGCAAGGCCAAATATAAATACAGGCTGAGGTAATAGAAAATTATGTAAAAGGTGATGCTCTGGCTTGTATTTATAGTTGGCCTCGCTGTCTGCTCTATGAAGTCAGGGTCTTCTGTGCCGAGGTCTTGTAAATAGAAGGTTGCCAGATCACGAACTATACTCTGTCCAATGAAAGTTGAAGTGGGCGTGTCCAGTTAAACTTCCTACTTCAATTGTTAGACATTGTTGATTCTACTTTGGCAACAATGTCTAAC
>JAHWFO010053237.1:1701274-1748584 GCA_023313115.1 Rhysida immarginata | reverse complement strand
GCCCCCCCCCACTCCAACTTTCGTTGGATAGAGTAAAGATGAAAATGGTCGGAAAGCTCCATTGTTAAATAAATGGACAAGTGCGAGTCGAACTCGCGTGGAGAGGATTCCGTACGATGAATATGTTATCTACCATGTTTTTTTCTTTTAAATCTGACCCAAATTTGTAAAAGAAAGTATGTATGGTCAGGAATGTAGAGGGAAATTTCTGAATATATTGTCTATTGCTGAATTCTGTCTTGTTGTATATTCTTGAATACGTGGAGTAAGACCGAGTGATAGAAGGTATTCTGATATTTCATTTTTGGATTTGTCCTTAAAATTAATAGTGAAGCCTCCTGCTATAATAATCTTTTCGGTGCTTTGAATTGGAGGCATTCACAATGCCCACCCCTTAGACTATCTATAAATAAAACCTGAAGAATTGACCGACCGTTCGACTTTGCGAATACAGTAACGATTTTTTAATTAACATCGTTCTGGCAATGCAGTACCACACATTCGCAACTGATTTTTATTAAAATTTAAATAAAAATTAAATTTAATTTAATAATTTAAAATAGGTAAAATTACTTATTTAGGATTTTAATTTGATTTTCCTACTGTATTTAATCTATCGCGAATTCTTTTTAATGATAATAGATATATTAAAAAACGTAGCTAACATTGACTGCGAGTAAAAAACGTAGCCCACGAGAAAGACAGGCCTGGGCACTCAAAAGTCACCTGACCACAGTAGTCTGAGCAACAATCCAAACTTCATTGTTTCCAACAAACGAAAAAAACACCAATTGTTAAAATCCGAGATGGAGACAATGAAAGTTGGATTGTTGCTCAGACCATTATAGTCAGGTGACTTTTGAGTGGCAACACGGATGACACAGGCAACTCCCAGGCAACACCTTCTAGACACAAGGCCTCGACACGGATGACTCTGACGTCATACAGTAGGCAGCATGGCCAACAATAAATACAGGCCGGGGCAGTTGAAAATCACCTTTTACATTGTTTTCGACTGCCCTGGCCTGTATTTAAAGCTGGCCTTGCTGCCTACTGTTTGACGTTAGAGTCTTCCGTGCCGAGGCCTTGTGTCTAGAAGGTGTTGGCCCAGGCCTGTCTTTCTCGTTGGCTACGGTAAAAAAACTATGACATCAGTATGTTCTCGAAAGTTAACAATGTTTTTACATTTGTTGGAAACAATAAAGGTTGGATTGCTCGTCACTATCATAGTCTTATAATTCCCTAGTCTGTACCAACACCACCTAGACAGTAGGCCTGCGCACAGAAACTGTATACATTGTTACGTCATCATTAAACGGCCAAATTTAGGGCTTATTATTGGTAGAAATACGATTAACAATAGCCACTTTCTTGTGATGTAACAATGTATGACGTTTCTGTGTGCAGGCCTTCTGTCTAGGTGGTGTTGTCTGTGCACTGGCACCGATTTCCATTGTTTTAGTCCAACAATTGGATTACTGTATTTAATGAAGAGCACAATCTATAGATATTCATGGTCAACGAGCTTCGGATATTTTCCATTGTTTCGAGAAGCTAAGGAAAACAGATCGCGCCTGGTGCCGCATAGATCGCATTGAAACTGAAAATGAAAGTAAAGTTTCTGTCTGTCGATAGGACGGCGCTGCAGGCGTCTTTGGGCCGATTGTACATGCAGTGCCACTTTTCAATAGAGTTCCCACCCTACCGGGAGTTAGAAACTTTAGCTTCATTTTAACAATGAAACTCGATGACCATGGATATCTAAAGACCAATGACGTATATTAAAGACTGTGGTCAAAAATCCTCACCGGTAAGAGAATGATGACGTAATTTCTCACTGGGCTAACCGTCTTTTTTCTCGACGAGGACAATTAGACTAACCGGTTAGGCATAGCAGCACCATAATAGTAAAAGAGATTTTTTACTATTATGGCAGTACTAACTCCCGTTTCTGACCGCGTTAAAATGAGGTCAAAGTTTTCTCACTGGGATTTCTGACCGACCAAATGCTAACTCTTCTCACCGGTGAGAGTGTTTGACCTTAGCCAAAGATAGACTCCGAATCCTATTGTTAACAGCGGCAAAAAGTGAAGCAAATTGAGCCATGACAGTTCTGGGCAAGAGTGAGCCGTGGAGTAATTAGCTGTCTGGCTGCTTTGTTTTCGAAGATTTTGGGCCTGAAGAATTCCTCAAAGTTAAACTGCGTACAACTGTACAAATAGACAAGAAAAAGGTTCAGAAATCATTTTCCACAAAAATAAATCAAAAATAAGTAACTAAAATGAAAATACGTAACTTAAAGACAATCGAAACGAAATTGAAATTGAAACCATGATCGAAAAATTGTTTATAAAATATAATAAAATACTTCAAATACAAAGTAAACGAAAAGATAAACTTATCACTCCGTGAAAAGCGTGTGAAAGAATTATTAATCAGCTACTCTCGTGTTTAGCCATGTGTTTTGCATCAACTTCACTCACTTTCGGCCATGATAGTTCTGGGCATGGAGCTTCCCAATTTGCTTCAAGTTACAACAATAGAATTCGGAGCAAGGCTTTTGTATAGAACAAAACTGTCAGCTACTATTACGTGTTCAGCAACAAATATGTAACATTACCTGACAGTTTTGTTACGTTGTGCGATCGTTAGAATGCATTGTTAAGTTTGAGCTGTAGCCAAATCATTCAAGAGAGGGGGCAAAAAACAACTCTTCAGTAAAAACAGCAATCCAATTGTTGGACTAAAACAATGGAATTCAATGCCTGTGCACCACCATGGCCTTCTAGAAACTACCAGGCCTGAACATGGAAAAGATAAAGCATTGTTATGTCAAACTGGTGGTGCTATTACAGAAGTTAGTTCAACGTCACAATCTTAGTGCTTTAACAATACATTATTGACGTCATGTTCAGGCCTAGTAGTATCTAGGAGGCCTTGGTACCACGGTCTATAGATATTCATGGTCATCGAGCTTCGGCCATTTTCCATTGTTTCGAGAAGCTAAGGAAAACAGATCGCGCCAGGTGCCCCATAGATCGCACTCGTATTTCCGACCGCAACCTGCGATAGAGATTTTCATTGAAACTGAATACGAAAGTAAAGTTTCTCTCTGCCGATAGGGTGGCGCTGCAGGCGCAGTAGGACAGATTATACATGCAGCGCCACTTTTCAATAGAGTTCCTGCCCTACCGGGAGCTAGAAACTTTAGCTTCATTTTAACAATGGAGCTCGATGACCATGAATATCTTTAGACCGTGCTGTGCACAGACCAGGGGATTAAAAGACTATGGCAATTATGGACACGGACAAGGAGCAGGAGAAGTTAGCATTTTACATTCAGGATGATTATTGAAAAACAACTCATTTATTTTACATTTGTCTTGTATTCCTAATGTATTTACGTTCATTATATATATATATATATTTTAATTTCTAATTTTTATTTTGAACAAAACAGTTTCAGTTTCAGTTTCAGGAATAGCTGAAGATACTGATCGATAGCACAATATTGAGAGATTTACCATGTTATTTTAAGACCATAGACTTCTTATAGGTTTTCCAGTAATCTATAAGCAAAGAACTATTTTCTGTATTTTTTTCGAAATTTTAGGCTCAGTAGTTTCGGAGATAAGGTGGGGGGAATGGTCAATTTCCATTTTTTTTTCTTAAATAACTTTAAAACTATTTATTTTGAAATTATAAAAAAATATATTTGAGACCCCCACAACAAGCCCTTTCATTTGATATATCACAGGATACAGTTTGCAAAACTTTTTTTTTTAATTTTCTAATTTGCCCCCAAAAAGTGACCCCCATATTCAAAATTCATTTATTTACGTTACACGTCCGTGTTTGGGTCACAGAAATACATATGTGTACCAAATTTCAACTTAATCGGTCCAGTACATTCGGGAATGGGGGGGATGGTCAATTTTCATTTTGTTTCTTAAATAATTTTAAAACTATTTATTTAAAAATTATAAAGGAAATATATTTGAGACACTCGCATAAAGCCCTTTCATTTGATATATCACACGATACAGTTTGCAAAAGTTTTTTTTTTAATTTTCTAATTTGCCCCCCAAAAGTGACCTTCATATTGAAAATTCATTTATTTACGTTACACGTCCGTGTTTGGGTTCCAGAAATACATATGTGTACTAAATTTCAACTTATTCGGTCTTGTAGATTCGGAGTAAATTGGCTGTGATGCCGGGACAGACAGACACAGGAGTGATCCTATAAGGGTTCCGTTTTTCATTCGGACGTACGGAACCCTAAAAAGTGGTTAATGACAAACAGCTCGGTAGCAATGATAGCACATCGTCGAAAATTTGCTGTGATTTACGGCTGTGCACCGAACTCTTCAAAAATTGACGCTCACTGCATTTAACATTATACAGGGTGTTTCTAAATGGAAGGACAATAAGTACATAGTGTGATTTCATGCATCAACAGAAGCAAAAAGTTCCTTATCGAAATTGTCGAAAACTCAAAATTTAAATTGCGTCGTTACGTCATTTATGAACGTTCTGCACCAACACTTCACATGATGAACTGTGCTATGCCACGAAAAAACGGTGGCAATTGTTGAGATTAAATGACGTATTCCGCCAGCTTTTAGAAAACTTCGCGTGATGTTTAGACCCTTAAAATTTGAGTTTTGAACATTTTGCATAATGAACTTTAAGTTTGTTATCATGCAAAGGATCACGCTAGGTACTTATTGTCCTTCCATTTAGAAACACCCTATAAGAATCGCGACCGTAAATCACAGCAAATTTCCTACAATGTGCTTTCAATACTGCCATGCGCCAGAGCAGGAGGACTGATAGTACACATAAAAGTGGTAATATGCCCCAATGACGTATATTAAAGATAGACCCCGAAGCAATTGTTGTTACTTGAAGCAAATTGGGAAGCTTCATGCCCAGATCTATCATGGCCGAAAGTGAGTGAAGATGATGGAAAACGCATGGCTAAACATGAGAGTAGCTGATTAATAATTCTTTCACACGCCGATCACGGAGTGATAAGTTTATCTTTTCGTTTACTTTGTATTTGAAGTATTTTATTATATTTTATAAACAATTTTTCAATTATGGTTTCAATTTCTCAATTTCGTTTCGATCGTCTTTCAATTATGTATTTTCATTTTAGTTACGTATTTTTGATTTATGCTTGTGGAAAATGATTCCTGATCCTTTTTCGTGTCTGTTTGTACAGTTGTACGCAGAACAACTTTGAGGAATGGTTTTGAATTAATTATTCCTCGGGCCCAAAATCTTCAAAAACAAAGCAGCCAGACAGCTAACTAGTTACTCCACGGCTCACTCCTGCCCAGCATTGTCATGGCTCAACATGCTTTACTTTTTGCGGCTGTTAACAATAGGATTCGGAGTCTAGCTTTAATATACTAAATTGATATGCCCGGCTACCTGTTACATAAAGTAGAAACATTCTACAATGTGCCCCATTCTGTAGTTCATTATTACGCTCTCTATAAAGTTATAGTACACCCTCTATTACTGATTTTTGGAACTAATTTTTTTATTTGCTCAGGATAAAATTCCCTTCATGTAGTTAAGACATTCCCAAAATTCCAGGATTTTCTGATGAATAGTTTTTGTTCTAGCGGGCTAAGAAATGTTAACTTTAATTTGAGACACCTTTATATTTAATATTTATCATTTCAGAATTTCAGGCATAAAGAACACGCATATAAACATAGGTTAAGAATTAATATATTGCATTAGCAATAATTTTCTCTATACATTTGTAGCATTTTAAGAAATTAACTGAAACTTAATTAAAACTTGAAATGATTAATACATATTTATTGATTTAGGTTGTACGGCAGAAAAAATAAAACACTGTGAGCGATTGCGATGTAAGAGTCCTTGTTGTGCTGATGGCAAATGCAGATGCAACTGCCCGACTGGATGAAGTTAACCTATTAAAATAGCATATATTTACGAAAAATAATCTTTTTTAATTTGAAAAATTATAAAGTTTTTAATTGAATATATAACGTAATTATTATGCTGATAAATTAAAAAATTATTTAATAACTGTTGATGTTAACTCTGAAAATTACCTGAGCAGTTCATGTTCCAAAAGAATTTGTAATATTTGGATTTGTAAATTACGTGATAAAATTTGGATTTGTAAATTACGTAATAAAATTTGGATTTAAAAATTAATGTGTAGGAAAAGCAATATAGTTTTATTTATACAGTACTAGCTGAAGCACCCAGCGTCGCTCGAAGAAAAATGTAGTTTTCATATTTACGTATATCTCCACAGAGTGGCCAAAATATCAGAGACGTCTGTAAAAACGAGTTGGTCTACCTTTAGCTCTGATCATAGCCTATATTCTTCTTGGCATGGACTCAACAAGATGCTGATACCATTACTGAGAAATGTTGGTAGCTGTAAGTTGGGTCAGATTATATGGTGGCGGTTCCAAGCTTTGAAGTGATCTTTTGACTTCGTCCCATAAATGCTCAATAGGATTGAGTTCAGGGGACTGAGCTGGCCATGGAAGCAGACTAAACTCTGATTGATATTCCTCAAACCAATTTTTGCATTAGATTTTAATTTTTAAATAAGTACTTTTGCTTCTATGTTAATTAAAAAATTTTTCCCCAAAAATGTATCTCAAAAAAGTTGGGTCGTCTTCTAATCGAGTCGTCTTATAGTCAGATAAATACGGTAATTTTAGTGTGCTCTACAACTTTGCAATTGACGCTATTCCTCTATCTGTCATAGTTTAGGAAATAAGTTTCCAAATTTTATAAACACTTTTCTTGCACAAACTTGAAAATGTCACTACCAGGTTGTTCCTATCCTCCTTATTAATAATATTTTCAATTTCATTAACCTACACCCAATAGTTTTCGAGTTAAACGTTCTATTACCAGACTTTTGCCTCACTTTGTATATTCGAGTTATAAAGGCTTTACAATTTGGTTATATTTTATTGATGAAAAGATATCAATTATTTCCAATTGATGGAATGAATAGCTGCAATTATTTGCAATTTATTATCAACCAGTTTCCTCATTTTTCCCCCCGGCTTGTCAAGGAGATAGAATGAATAGCTGCAAAATATATTTGCAATTGAATAATCTTTATAATATGTGAGTGTTCACGCGAAAAGGGACCTGAGGATTAGAAATTATTATTTTTTTGGTGATTCACAATCGTCGGAATTTCAACTTTATTTTAACAGAACATTATTATCGCAAACATTTGTTTTTATGTTAACTAGGCCTCCCGTCTTTAATTCGAATATTCCGATAATCTTGAGAGAAGTTAGGGGTGAAACCAAAAAATTGCCCTATGTTTACTTTATGCGGCCATAACGTTTTTTGTAAACAAGCTTCCAAGGTCCTATAGCTTGCAATCGGACGAAGATGGAAGGACATAAGTCTTTCCACATTCGACGACTTTTAACTGGTTATCGCATAATAAGTGCACTAGGCATGCGGCCGATACACCATTACTGATGTTTCCCTACGTAATCGAACGTTGATTTTTAATTGGTACTGACCATTGTCCCGGTCTCCACCGTTGAGAGTTTTTGGGAATTTTTACCAGGGTGGATCCGTGGTTCACTGGATCTATGTCCGAGATTATTCAATATAATCGGTTCACTCACATCGGCAGATGACGGGTAAGGAGGAATACTATTGTTCACTTGGAGTCCGCTTGCTTATGCTGGATGTTTATATAATCCGATTGGCTAAAAAGTCCAATAGAATAAACTTTTAAAGGTTGAATCGGATAAGGCTTTTTTGGAACTTGCACCTGTTACTTTAAAGAAAGCTCACTGGTCATTGTGTTGGGAGGACTCTGACACACAGTTACATTGGATGTTAAGTCAAGGAGCATCTTATTGATAATAGAAAATAAGTCCTTTAGTTAGTTTAGTAATCAAAAATTAAGCAAAAACTGTGGAATGGAACAACCTAAAAGGGAAACCTCTAATCCACACGGAGATCTATGGAAGAAAGTTAAGAAAGTTGGCTGAACCAACTTGAATTTCAAGGTCCAACCACTTGAATTTTGCAAATTCTTTAACTTTCTTAACTCTAGAATTAACAGTCTTATTCTTGAAATCAATTAGAAATTACGGATATACATTAAATTTATGGCATTGGATGAGAAAATTGATATCTGCTCTAAGTAATGTTACTTGTAAATTAAATTAAAAAAATTAGTTAAGGCATCGTTATCCAACAATAAAGGTTTTAGCATCAAAATGTTACGAGCAGTAGCGGCTCGTGATTATAATAAGTGGAGGGACATAAATACAAAATTCCAGGTTCTTAGGCCTTTTCGTACAAAAGTTATAGCTTGATTTGTATTTGAGCCTCGCGGCCCCTGCCGAGGCCTCAGAGGACTATATCAATTTTAGTGTGCAATAGCTAAAATTTTAAGCAACACTTAATAAATATAAAATATATCAGGTTTCTGGACTTCTGGTTTTAAATTTATAGCTTGATTTGAGATTGGGGCCGCAACTCCCCTGCCAAGAGACTTATAGAATTTTTAATATAGATTAGCTAAACTTTTAAATACCATACTATGATTAAACAAAATTTCTGGACCGTAGGCCTTTCAGTTCAATTTTTATAGCTTCAATTGTATTTGAGGCTGCCAGAGGCCCCTAGGCCTATTGCTTATTGTCTATAATTTTTAAGTAAAGCACTGTAAAAATATAAAACTTAAAGATCTTAGGCCTTTTTATTATTCGAATGTAAGAGGTTACTGGTGATTTGGGCTTCAGGGCTCCTGTGGAGACCTAAGAGCCTTATAACAGTTTTTCGTGTATATTAGCTAATTTTTTAAAACTACTATAAGTATACAAATTTTCAGATTTCTAAGCCTTTTCGTTCAAACATTATAGCTCTGCTTGTGTTTAGGGCCCTAGACGACTATATAAGTTTTAGTGTATAAGAGTTAAAATTTTAAGTAACACCTTAAATATGCAAGAATTCAGATTTCTGGACTTCCGGTTCAAAAATTATAGTATGATTTGTGACTGGGGGTTCAGGGCCCATGTCGAGACCCAAGAGCCTTATACCAGTTGTTAGTGTATATTAGCTAATTTTTTAAGTAATTTTCTATAAGTAAACAAAATTTCAGATTTCTAGACCTTTTCATCTAAAAGTTATTGCTTGTGTTTGAGGCTTTTTGGGGCTCTGCTGGGGCCTATATTACTTTTTTGTATATTTGCAATATTTTTTTAGTACCACGCTATGAATATACAAAATTTCAGGTTCCTAGGCCTTTCCGTTCAAACGTTATAACTTCAATTATATTTGGTGTCTCGAAGCCCCTGGCGGAGTTCTAGAGGCTTGTATAAGCTTCCTTCTATATTGGCTATATTTTTAGTACCAAACTTCTTCTTCTTCTTCTGGAGGTCCCCATAGGCCTACATCACATTTCTGGTATATTTGCTATATTATTTTTGGTACCACGCTATAAATATACAAAATTTCATGTTCCTAGGTCGTTATAGCTTCAATTGTATTTGGGGCCTCGGGCAACACCACCTAGACAGAAGGCCTGCGCACAGAAACGTCATACATTGTTACATCACACTAAAGCGGCTATTGTTAATCGTATTTCTACCAATAATAAGCCCTAAATTTAGCCGCTTGACGATGATGTAACAATGTATGACGTTTCTGTGCGCAGGCCTTCTCTCTAGGTGGTGTTGCCTCGGGACCTCTGGCAGGGCCCCAGAGGCTTATATCACTTTTCTTGTATATTGGTTTTAATTTTTTTAGAACCGCACTACAAATTTACGAAATTTCAGGATTTTTGCCCTCTTTGTGCAAAAGAAAAAAGGAACCATGAAATTCATACAAGTGGCCCCTGAGGGGCCCCGGGCCACCCAAGAGGATTCGCTATATTTTTCGCACCGTCCTCTGTATAGGGCCTACGTGTGTACAAAATGTCAAGCCTCAACTCAATCCTATCAAAAGTTATGGCATCAAAATGTTACGAGTAGTAGCGAGAGGTTTCGCTATACTTCAAATAGAGTTCTTTAAATTCTGACGTCAACAGTCAAACTCTGACGTCACAAATTGCTCAACCGCAATCAAAATTCCATAGACATGAAAGGAAGTCAGTTAGGGAAACCACAAAAACACATGGTTTGGTCCACCCTAGAGGATTCGCTATATTTTTCGCTCCGTCCTCTGTATAGGGCCTACGTGTGTAGAAAACTTCAAGCCTCTAGATCAATCCTTTCAAACGTTATGGCGTGTGACATACATGTTACATACATCTGTACCGTCGTTAATAAGGTTTTAGATGATGCTAAAACCTTAAAAATAAATTCAACATGGGCCGAGAAGCTATAACTGAACAAAAGTTAAGTCAAAAAAATGGAATGAAACAACCAAAGAGGAAATCTTTCAATCTCCTTGCGGAGTTTTTCCATTTGTTTTAGAGGCATACCAAGATAACGGCATGGGGGGTATTGTGTTCCAGTGAATTCTCATATTTGGAAATTGTCTCGTAATTCATCATTCCTGATTTAGAGAATTGTATATTAAATTCGGGAATTTTTTTCTTATGAATTCTGACTGAAGCTACCCTTTGGGCGACTCCTTTAAATAAGACTGGTGATAATGCATCACGTGCAAAAATAGGTGAGAATGTAAATCGGTAAATTAATAAAGAAAACAGATTATTCGTTCTTGAATAAAAATGCAAAAGTTACAAAACTGGTTACTGGTCAGATTAACTTTAACGAGTTCAAATACAATACTAAATCAATAATAACAACAGAGATTCGCAGAGAAGTCCGCAGTGGAAGTTGCATAGGTCCACTTCACCAAAACCCGTTGTGCAGCTCCTGCTGAGATACCAGTCGATGCTGGCAACCTTGGGAAACGTCCAAAAAAAAGTCCACAGTCACCAGGAAACTCACCCGTGGACGACTTAGGTTCGCTAGTAAAAATTAGTTAAGGCATCGTTATCCAACGATAAAAGGGTTTTACCATCAAAATGTTACGAGCAGTAGCGGCTCGAGAAGATAATTAGAGAAGGGGGTGTCATGTGTAAATTACTAAATAAATAGTCGAGTAGGCGCAGTGGAATAAGTCACACTATGACACTGGGCGTAAGTAGAAATCAAAATATTTATTTATATAATATTTCAAAAATTAGAGAATGTAATTCCTTACAACTAAAGAACTTAATTAAATGGCAATAAAATTAAAGTACTGTAAACACAAGCAGCAACGACTTAGTTACTGAATGAAACAACAATAGCAATCACTGGATTCAATCGTATGAGCTATAACACATTCGTAGGCACACACAGTAATATGAACACAACTTGTGTACATATCCACCAATGATCGTAAAAAGCACATAAATACAGATCACCAAACCACTAATTAAATTGTAGCACAAGGGATGAAACACAGATAAAGTATCCGTTGGCAGTTATACACTTATATCGAGGATTGAATGAAAATCTACCGTACACTTGCATGGTCACTTGCAAGGGTAATATTCGGTAAAGTCGCACACATACAAAACGTAAGTAGTCACCGTCAGAACATATGGCTAGTCACTAGTCGAAAGGCTTAGAACCTTGTTCAAAAGGCGTATTAAGCAGAACATTTCGTAAGACACTGTAAAACAGCAGAAGATATAACTTAGTCACAGGTAGGTAGTAGGTAAAGTTAAAGCAAGGCCACCCGACACAATTCGCTACAACAGTCGGACGGAAAGCAAACGTGTTTATTGTTATGAAAGACGGTGTTAAATTTTATGTCTAAAGTCAGGGTTCCTTGATAAGCATAAAACCCAAATCGTGTTGCAAATATGAATTTAGTCCGAACGGCCACAATCCATGGGCACGGGTCGAATATCGTAATATCGGAGCTCCATGAACGCTAATTTTGCTAAGCGTACACAAGTTCCTATATGAAATTTAGCGCTTACCAGGTAATTAAGCTTGACACTTAAAGTCCATCGTGGAAGCACAGGAAGCGGCCCGACGATGCCAGGAGAATTTTTCTCGTCGTCTTCGCTGCCACGTCAGCACTCAGGAACGTTTGTTAGCGAGAAGCATACGTCGTTCCCCTCGACCATCCGCTTACATGATTCGTATCTCTGCGAGAACTCCACGGCGTTTTTTATCGCCTGCTCGCATGGCGTCTTCGCTCTCGAGATTGTCAGTAAGCAGCCGTTTTCTCGTTTTTCTTCCTTCGAGCTTCCATCCAACTTCCTACGACCCTTCTCTTTCGCTCTTACGTAACCAAGATCCCGATCTCGGTGTCTTGCGTCATCGGTTTGAAAATCCCTCTCTCGTTTGCCATTGGACTTCTGCATCTGACGATATTGGTGACGCGCCCTTCGTCGGTTCCCTCTCCGATCTCTACCATAGAAGTAGCGGGTATGGAACCGAACGAAAGTATCATCGGATGGCGTTTGAATTCCGTGACAAGGGGCACAAATACAAAATTTCAGGTTTTTAGGCCTTTTCGTACAAAAATTATAGCTTGATTTGTATTTGGAGCCTCGCGGCCCCTGCCGAGGCCTCAGAGGACTATATCAATTTTAGTGTGTAATAACTAAAATTTTAAGCAACACATTATAAATATAAAACATTTCAGGTTTCTGGACTTCTGGTTTTAAATTTATAGCTTGATTTGAGATTGAGGCCGCAAGGCCCCTGCCAAGAGACTTATATAATTTTTAAAATAGATTAGCTAAATTTTTAAATACCACACTTCAGGACTTAGGCCTTTCCGTTCAAATTTTATAGCTTCAATTTTATTTGAGGCCGCCAGGGGCCCTGAGACTAATACCAGTCTCCTTGTATATTGTCTATAATTTTTAAGTAACGCACTGTACAAATATAAAACTTCAAGTTCTTATGCCCTTTAATTATTCAAACGTTAGAGTTTGTTTGTAATTTCGGCTTCAGGACCCTGTGGAGACCTAAGAGCCTTATACCAGTCGTTCGTGTATATTAGCTAAATTTTTTAGTAAACTACTGTAAGTATACAAATTTTCAGATTTCTAAGTCTTTTTGTTCAAACATTATCGCTCTGTTTGTGTTTAGGGCCCCTGCCATGGCCCCAGAGGACTATATAAGCTTTAGTGTATAAGAGCTAATATCTTAAATAACGCACCATAAATATGCAAGAATTCAGATTTCTGAACTTCCGGTTCAAAAGTTATACCTTGATTTGTGACTGGAGGCTCTGGGCCCTGTCGAGACCCAAGAGCCTCCAGTTTTTAGTGTATATTGGCTAAATTTTTAAGTAATTTTCTATAAGTAATCAAAATTTCAGAATTCTAGACCTTTTCTTTTAAAAGTTGTAGCTTTGCTTGTGTTTGGGGCCTGTGGGGCTCTGCTGGGGTCTATATTACTTTTTTGTATATTTGCAATATTATTTTAGTACCACATTATGAATATACAAATTTTAAGTTCCTAGGCCTTTCCGTTCAAATGCTATAGCTTCAATTGTATTTGGTGCCAAGTTCTAGAGGCTTATATCAACTTCCTTCTATATTGGCTATATTTTTTAGTACCAAACTAAAAATATACAAAATTTCAGGTTTCCAAACCTTTACGTTCAAAAGTTATAATTTGATTTGTATTCGAGGCCTCGGGGTCTTCTAGCGGGCCCAATAGGCCTAAATCACATTTCTGGTATATTTGCTATATTACTTTAGTACCACGCTATAAATATACAAAATTTCATGTTCTTAGGTCGTTCCGTTCAAATGTTAGAGCTTCAATTATATTTGGGGCCTCGGGATCTCCGGCGGGGCCCTAGAGGCTTATATGACTTTTCTTGTATATTCGTTTTATTTTTTTAGAAACGCACTACAAATTTACGAAATTTCAGGATTTTTGCCCTCTTTGTTCTAAAGATAAAAGAGGAACCATGAAATTCATACAAGTGGCCCCTGAGTGGCCCTAGGCCACCCTAGAGGATTCGCTATATTTTTCCCACCGTCCTTTGTATAGTTACTAAGTGTTTACAAAATTTCAAACCTCTAGGTCAATCCTTTCAAAAGTTATGGCATCAAAATTTTTACGAGCAGTAGTGGGAGGATTCGTTATACATGTACACTACTGTTTATAAAAATCGCAACACCCTGATGGAATGGTCTAATCCATATGCAATTTGCAATATTTGCATACAATGGGTCAGAGTATAAATGATTAGATTTTCAGAGTAATTGCTTGAAAGAACACCATGCCTCGACGACGACGAAGGGTACAATATCAACAGCTGACAGACTTTGAAAGAGGACGCATAATTGGTCTGCGTGAAGCGGGATGGTCGTATCGTGACATTGCTGCTCGTGTAGGACGAAATGCAACGACAATTATGCGTGCATGGAGGCAGTGGAGCGAAGAGAACAGGGCACACCGAAGACCAGGCTCAGGAAGACCCAGCACGACGACACCGCGAGATGACAGACACCTCTATCGCATGTGTGTAGCAGATCGTACAGCCACTTCCACAGTGTTAGCACAACATTGGGGTGCTACAGTAGGCAGGACAATGTCTGCTAGCACTGTACGACGCCGTTTGATTTCCAGAGGATTGATGGCACGAGTACCATTGTTGCGGATTCCTTTGACTCAAAACCACCGGCGCCTCAGGTTGCAATGGGCCCATCAACCTCGCCTTTTTCCAAGCACATCAGACGCCCTTGTTCCCCTGGCCTGCTCGTTCACCAGACATGTGCCCAATCCAACATGTGTGGGACAGGGTTGCTCATCGATTGGCTCGTCAGACTCCTGCAGCAGCAACTGTAGATGAACTGTATACCCGTGTAGACAGAGCATGGCAGGACATTCCCCAGGCCCTTATTCAGAGCTTGTTTGACTCAATGCCACGACGTTTAGAGGCTGTAATTGCATCCCACGGTGGTTTCACCCGATACTAATGGGACAATAAAACGCATTGTATTGACCTGAAAATCTAATGGTTTCTTTTCTCACCCATCATATGCAAATGCTCCAAATTTAATGCAGATTGGGCTATTCCATCAGGGTGTTGCGATTTTTATAAACAGTAGTATACTTCAAATAGAGTTCTTTAAATTCTGACGTCAAACAGTCAAACTCTAACGTAACAAAGTGCTCAAACGTAATCAAAACTTCATAGACTTGAAAGGAAATCAGTTGTGGAAACCACAAAAAACACATGGTTTGGTCCACCCTAGAGGATTCACTATATTTTTCGCTCCGTCCTCTGTATAGAGCCTACGTGTGTAGAAAATTTCAAGCCTCTAAGTCAATCCTTTCAAAAGTTAAGGCATGTGACATACATCTGTACCGTCGTTAATAGGGTTTTAGATGATGCTAAAACCCTAAAAATGAAATAAATCAGTATTAGCAATATACAATTAGTTTACTGGCTACAACTACTGCTAAACAATAATTATCTTCTAAGAAGAAAATAGGATATCCACCCAACTTCAAATAATAAAACTTGCAGGATATTGTTAATCATTTCTCGTTGTGGAGTATCTCGCAATCACCCCGTACCAAAATAACCACAAAAAATTTAAAGTGTAAATCAAATAACAAAATTCTAATGATAAACTTTAATACTCCCTTGTGCCCAATGAAGCAATTTCCGGCGCATAAATATTCCGTGCAATATTTCTCCTTGTGGAGACGAATGTCCAACCGCATAGAAATTCTGCCACAAAAAATAAACTTGCGCACAAACCACTTTCTTTCTTCCTTATAATGGGGCTCCACTCTCCTCTATAGGCATTATCACTCCCATGTTGGTTAACAAATAGCAAACCAAACGGAAAAATGCCTAATAAAATATCACGGTCGTGCAAAAATTCGGCTTCAAACAAAACCATACGAAGGAGGTAACTTTTCTCAGTCACGTTACGGTTAACCAAATTAAATGATAGAACGGAGTCGGAGCATATAAATTTATGAAAAAGACTTGTTGGAAAAGAATAATATCATTACCCTAGCACTCGGAATCCCTCCGTGATACACAGCCGCTGAGCTCGTAGAGTTCATTCGAGGTTCTCTCCACGGTAGGTAAACCAGGTCGACCTTGTGGCGACGATTCACTGTTCAACTCTTCAACTGTAAATATGAAGAATAGCCATTAGACAGATAATTATCTACTGCCGAGAAATGCACACTTTCATACCGCAATCTCGCCAAAACGTAGTTCCATTCCTGGAGTCAGAGGAGCCGGGCATGGGCGAGAAATTGTCTGAAGAGTCATTCATTTCTTCAACTGGTCTTCTCTTTTTATTCTCCTGCTTCTTATACCGTCTTCTTATTAACTCACGCTCCAATTCCACTGCCTAGTCGATCTGTGCTTCTCGAGACCTCCAAGCGTTCTGTCCTATTCCTCTTCTTCCTCCTCTTTTTTCTTCCTGCCTGTCCCCTCTCGCCTTTTCTCGTGAGCCATCCCGTGCTTCTCGACGACGTTCGCTCTATTATTTCTCGGAAGGGGTGAGCACAAACTCGAGACGTAATTTTGCTCCAGAAAACTCGCGTTCTGAAGCCTCGAGCCCGAGCCTCCCTTCCTCTATCGCCGTCTGTCTCGCTCTTCATCCAAAAATCATACATAATGTTACAAGTTTCCTGTGTATTGAAATAGACTAATTCTTTGTGCCACATTTAAGCATCTAAGATAATTGCGTACTTTTTGGAAATTTTTTCATGCGACCTCTGCTTATGTCTTTGCAGTTTAACGAAATTGACTGGATCGTCTAACATACCCTGCAATCTTGTTTTGTTTTGAAGGGAAGCCGAGCAATTCTTTCATCGAGTTAATGTGTCTTAACTGCTATTTTATTTTAGTCCCCTATATTTTTATTTAAATTTCATCAATAATTTAAACATCTGAGGTATGGCATGTATAAAATCCTCATAGAACATCCAATTATTATTCATTAACGATTATTACGCCAGTAGGAAAGATAGTCCCAGCCTGCGAACTAGGCACTGCTCCAGCCAGCCCTAAGGGCATGTAGATAGCGTAATGCTTCCATGTCTGCAGTGGCGCAATTGGCTAGCGCATCTGCACGGTGAGCAGAAGGTTCCTGGTTCGATCCCAGGCTGTGGAATTTTCTTTCCTATTTTTCATCAATAATTTAAACATCTGAGGTATGGCGTGTTTAAAATCCGCATAGAACATCCAATTATTATTTTATTTTATTCAAGAATTTTTGCCTCCTGGTCCGTAACTTTTTTATTTGTTAACCGATTTTCAAAATTCTTATGTATCTGATACTACATTTGTCCTCTATGTAATGCACTATTCACTTTTCGACATAGTCCCCATCCCTTTCCACGCATTGCGCCAACGCGTCACCAGTCGGCTGACTCCGTCAGAGAGGAATTCCGGGCTTGTTGTCCACACCAGGATTGAATGGCAGCTTTGGGTCCTTTTCTGTAGCACGATAATTCCTATCTGCATACAATCGCCACACACAAGAGGCGATGCAGCACCTACAGTTCAAAGATGAAAAACTGCAGTTCAAAAATGAAAGACTTTGCACTTTGCGGCTTTCACCACTTCCCAAATAAGAAAGAGCACCTTAAGGGACATGAGTTGCGTTCTGAGGACGAGGTGAAAGATACCATTCAATCCTCGTGTCGACAACAATCCTGGAATTCCTCTCCGACGGGTTCACTCGACCAGTTACGGTTGGCGCAATGCGTGGAAAGGGATGGGAACTATGTCGAAAAGTCAATAGTGCATTACATAGAGGAAAATGTAAATATTAGACACAAAAAAAATTTGAAAATCAATTCACGAATGAAAAAGTTACGGACCAGGAGGCAAAAATTCTTGAACAACCCTCGTAGTTATCGACAGTTGTCTTGATTTAATATTTGTGCTGCATAGAGTAACGCCTAGAAAATTATTGCGACATCAGTGTATGTGTGCGTGTGCGTGTGCGCGCGCGTGTGTGTGTGTGTGTGTGTGTGTGTGTGTGTGTGTTAAAAGCTACAATTAATGTGTTATTTAAACTTTCATTTATTTCACTTACGTTTTATGAACTGTGATTATCAGTATTCTGTTTAAATTAAGTACCGACAGGTTCTTTATGCTTTGGCCTTGTCCGTCCGTAACTCGATTTTCTCGGAAAGTATGAAAGATTTTAAAAATCTGTTTTCGCCAATCGATAGATATGGGAAAGAGCACTCTAATGTTACTATTATATACTCCCTGAAATTTTCAATGCAAAGATATAGTAAGTAACATATCAAACCACTCGTAAGGATGAGCCATGAACGAATATAACGTTATTAAGTACTGTTTTTCGCCAATTGATAAATTTAGTTCGAAGATGGTCGAAATGGTTCACTGGCACGTTTTCTTAAGTAGCCATTATCCCTTAGAAATTTTCAAAGGCTAAGGTATGGCATGAAGTACATCAAAGAACTTGTAAGGAGAGTCATGAGTGAATATAACTAAGATAAATAAGTTCTAGATGGTCGAAACTGGTTCATTTGTACGTGATCTAATGATACCATGAAAGTATCATTGGAAATTTTCAATGCCAAAATATGACGTGTAATAAATCAATAAATTCCTAGCAACTTGTCAAGAATAAATATCATGTGTAAAAGTATGCAGTGATGCAAAATTGGTTATCTACGTCCGTTAAAAAGTAGTGTTGCCATTGTTGTCGCTCACTGCTCTTAGGCCTATTGATAATAATAAATTCTTGGCCAAGGCCAAGGAAGAGCTTTAGCAGTTAAGCAGAAATACATTTATTAAAAAGAAATTAACCCCCCCCCCCCCCGCCTCCCGAGTAGCGTAAGGCACTTTTTTCACCCCTTTATCATACCTTTTCGAATCATGAGTTTTGATAATGTCCGGACCCCAGTTTTTATAATACCAGTCAAGGAGAACAGTCTTTCTGAAGACACACTACTGGCCGGTACTGACAAATATTTTTCCACGGAAATGCGGATTTTAATCTTTTCCACACATATAAAGGTCTTGATTGGATTGGATTGAATGAATTATGTTTGCTAATGAACTCATGAGATAGATACAATCTCAATTCTACATCATTTCCATTAATATTGTTTTCTTGCATCTGACATGATTTTAACGCTTTGTGATGACCCCATAAGTTAATTTTAAAGTCTTCATCGGATGAAGATGCACAACTTAAAAACTTGATTCAAAATAATTTCCAATATATGATTTAGAAACTTCCAGATAAGTCATTGCTGTTAAATATATTGAGAAGAAATAAGTAATTACATTTTTAACACAGTTTATAGTCTAGAGAATCCCTCAATTCAAAATCATTGCAACAATAGATGAATGAAATGAATATTTCATCTATCAGTATTATAATCAGATTCAATAGGAATCATAACCTTTTCATCTTACTGATGAAAATAGGAAAGAAAATTCCACGGCCTGGAATTATATCTGTAATAATTTAACATGGAGGTATGGCGTATGTAGTTTCTCGTGTTACTTTTTTCATCTTTCTATGTAGTAACACTTTTCATATCTTTTCTTGGTATCATTCGATGATATATTTATTTTATTCGAATAGTAATTAACGTTTGCTTATCTTATTTGGTCATTGTTTTTTATATTCATTATAATTTATTTCTCTTATTAATTGACCAGTGAAGTATTATTCCTAGGTTTTATAAAATTAATGTATTTGAAAATTCAATATTTTTGATTCATCCGGGCTGTTACAATAAAATTTATTTATTTAATTTAATTTTTCTTTTCTCGCTTCTTTGGAAGAAAACCAGCAGCCAATCGGGTAAAGCTAACAAAAATTATTGTTAATTGCTACATTAGAAAAACTAGATATCTATAGAAAATCGGAATAAAACACGAAAAAAAACGTCTAAATCAGTGTTTCCCAAACTGTGTGCCGCGAGAGATTTGGTAGTGTCCCGCGAGATTTTTTGAAAATTTAAAACTGCTTCATTGAATTAATTAATATTAAATTTCCACCCTAAACTAATAAAATAATTCTTTTCAAAAATTAAGATTATTTCAGATTATTTTTAGAACTTTTTACTCCTTGCTGCAAGATAAAAAAAAAAAGTTTGGGAAACACTAATCTAAATCGTAAAAAAATAAAAATTCAATGGTGGATTTTTCTTGGGTGGCAACACTGCATAACACGCCGGATGTGATTATCGCTTGCATTGCACCAGTCCACTAATGCTGGGGAGCCACTTGGGTTTCACACGCGCTTAAAACCTGTAAACCTGTCAGATGCAAGAAAACAATATATAATGGATATGATGTAGAATTGAGATTGTATCTAGCTCATGAGTTCATTAGCAAACATAATTCATTCAATCCAATCCAATCAAAACCTTTATATGTGTGGAAAAGATTAAAATCCGCATTTCCGTGGAAAAATATTTGTCAGTACCGACCAGTAGTGTGTCTTCAGAAAGATTGTTCTCCTTGGCTGGTATTATAAAAACTGGGGTCCGGACATTATCAAAACTCATGATTCGAAAAGGTATGGTGTGACCATTTTTGCGCAGCTAATCCTCCGAAACGGCAAACAGCCAAATGATATTATTATACTGATAAAGATTCTTTTAAACTGTCCCTTGACTTTTTTTACTATTGGTTACTTTTTTTTAGAGATATTGATTATATATTTCTAAAAAAGAAAAACTGCTCTAGTATTCATACAAAGGAACAAAAGTCAATAAATAAAACGTGTTACTACGTAGTCTTTTCCTTGAATAATGAGTCGAATACTTTTTGTAGATGAATTTTTGGCCCTGACGAGCCATTTTGGAGTTTTTAAATGTACCCCCTTTTCCAACAGGAAAAAATATTCAATATTTTTCATGACATAGTGGAAAATCTGTACGAATTTCGAATTTACCATTCCACCATCTCAATTTATATGAGATAATGTTTGAGCATTCAAAACCATTAGATTACGTTATTTAAGAAAAATTTTAAAAATAATTTATAATAACAAAATTAACTTCATGCAAAAATACTTTAGAAAACTGAAAAATTAGCTTTTAGCTACGCCATTCGTAGTTAATTATAATCCCGAATTCATTTAAAGAATTTATTTACAAATAATACATTTTAAAAATATTTTAATAACCTTATTTGATATGTTTAAATGTAATCAAAAATACAAATTTTTTAACACAAATACGAATTTACCAAAAAGGTTGTACATACGAGATATAACTATATTTTCTTTATCTTTTCAAGATTTCATACTTTTTCTGACGATAAAATAACATATTCATCTGAAAAAACGATGTGGATTCACAATTAAAAACCATTATAAACTTAGAATAATCACTTTAAAAGCAGCTACAAAACGTTAGAAATTAAATTATATTAATTGGGATAAGTTTAAATTTATATTTTGTAAAAAAAAATGCTTTAATGAAATTTGGGTTTAATTAATTAACTTCGAATAAAATCAATATAGTTATTCCGCAATGGATTAACGATTGTCGCTTGGCGATGTTCGCAACTGTTTATCGATTATGCTTTCCTGGTCCGCTTATGCTGCGGAGCCACTTGGGTTTTAAGGGCGTGTGACGTTTTGATCTAGTCAATCCAGTTCTAGGAGTTTCAATCTAACTTCACTTCAACCTAACTTCAAGTTGAGCTAGATGCGTTCGCATTGCACATTTCAAATCCGATTGAGAAGTGGAGCTAGAGTGAAATGTGTAGTGCGATTGGGGTATAACGGATTTGATGTAGAATTTAGTCAGATGACACGCGAGATGATTCGATCAGCAAAGACGTCCTGCAGAAAGTGCACTGATCAGTGTGCTGTACACGTTTCCATGCTCTACTGCACACTAACTTTGTATAATGAAGCTTGTTATCAACTTCAGCTGCCTCTGCAATTCATCTCGTCCTTCAGGATAACTCAGAAGTGAATGACTCTGAGGAAGTGTAACAATTACTAACAATTCGACATCATAATGCATAATTATATTTTCTTACTATGTTATTTAAATTATAGATTTATATAAATTATCTTGTTATTTAACAAGTAATCAATACTTTTCTGACTTCTGAAAAAAATATCTGAAGTTCTAAGAAACATTTTTCCTATTGATATAATTATTAAGTACCGAAAGGTGCTTTATGCTATCAGTGTGGGGAAACGTGTCTGTTTGTCCGTCTATCTGTCTGTCTGTCTGTCTGTCCGTCTATCTGTCTGTCTGTCTGTCTGTCTGTCCGTCTATCTGTCTGTCTGTCCGTCTGTCTGTCCGTAACTCAAACTCCTCCGAGGCTATGAAAGATTTTCAAAATCTGTTTTCGTCAGTAGATGAATATGGTTCATGGCACGAACCAGTTACAAATATTATCTAAATCGGTCCATTGGCACGTGCACAAATGGTACCTCTATTTTCCCGCCTAGCAATTTTCAATGGGAACATATATTGAGTAATATATCAAACAAATCGTAATGACGAGATAGATGCGGTTATTCATTATTATTTTCGTCAGTCGATGAACATGGTACATGGCACGAATCAATTGCAAATATTATCTAAATCTGTTCAATAGCACGTGCACAAATGGTACCTTTACAACCCCACCTAGCAATTTTCAATGGAGAGCTATATTAAGTAATATATCAAACAAATTGTAATGACGAGATAGAAGCGGATATAAATTTCTATTTTCGCCAATTAATAAATAAGATTCCGGGAATGAACCATTTTGAAAATGGTTGAAATCGAAACAATGACACGTGCTCTAATAGTACCCTTATGACACCCTCAAAAATTTTCAATGTTAAAATATGGCATGTAATATATCAAATGACTTGGAATGATGTGTCATGAATGAATATAACGTAAAATTAATGATAGTCGAAATTGGTTTCAAGGAACCTGGTTTATTGAACCATTATGGTTCATTGGAACTTTTAATGTTAAATATGGCATGTAATATATCAAACAACTTGGAATGATGTGTCATGAATGAATGTAACGTAAAATTAATGATAATCCAAATTATATTATAAATGTAGGAGTAGTGATAATTATATATTAATTAAGTTGAATAGTGATAATTCTGTGTTTCTTCTGTGTTTCATCTAAGCTTCTTCACAAGTTCTGTATTTCTTTATATTTCGTACTTAAATTTTTACTCGGGTGACTTTTTTATTGTTTTTTTGTTATTGTTTATTTTAATTTTATCACATTTAAATAAAGGAGTACTATTCAACTTAATTAATATATAATAATCCAAATTAGCTCAAAGGTACGTTGTTAATGGATCATTATGGTCCATTAGGAACTTACAATATTAACATAGGGCGGTTTAAAGTATGATTCCGCGAATGGTTTAGATTAACCTGTCGGTACTTAGTTATGTCATTCCTTAATGGTTTGTTATTGTAAAAAATAGAGAACGCTACTATTGTAATGCTACTATTGATTTTATATTTTCGTGTAATTATAATTAATAATACTATTTATATATATAATAAAACGTAATAAATTAATGGTTCCAAGGTTACACGCTTTCTCTTCCCTGTACGAGTATCCAAGTCCCTATTATCTGACTCCCACTGCTTGGAGCTCAAGCTTTAAAAATTAATATCTTCAAAACGGAGCAAAACACAGTTTTGAAATTTTTGTATAGTTTTTATGAAAATATGTGTAAGATGTTAATAATTTTTTAACGAAAAAAATACCCAACATTTGAGAAATTTCCAGAAATAGAATATTTTTTATTAAATTCAAATATTTGCGCATGCGTAATATAATTTTCAAAATTTTATTTCGAATCTACATGTAAAGAGCTTTCATATGTCGCCAATCATGCCTTTCTAAGCAAAATACAACCGAAGTTATAGTACTTCATAGATAAGGCCCTCACTCAAATTTCGAAAATTTTAAATGTCCATAACTTCCATAAAAATCTATAAAAATTAATAATATTTGGTATGCATTACCAACTCCCTGGGTCCTGTGTATATACCAAATTTCTTTAAAATCCGAGAGGTCAATGCCAATGCCTACCTGAACTGACGTGAAATGACCCATATACGATTGCAGTGTCCGCGCAGTCCGCTCGCCAAATCGCCAGTGGCGACAGTTCAACTAATTTGACAAATAAACAATCACATTTGGCGAATCTACTTAGCTAATTCTATTTATATGGAAAATTTTTATTTTCAGCCTCGAAAATGAGATTATCATGTGATTAAAAGGTTATGTCGTTTATTAGGAACATAATTTTTTTAATTTTAAATTTTGGCTAAAAATATGAGATTCTGGCTTAAAGAAAATCGCTATTTGGCTAAACCATTGGCGATAAAAATTTCAAGTACTGAGCGGCCACTGCGATTGTCATTAAAAAATAACGTTTTTTTTTTTACTTATTCACATTCAGATTAGTGTTATGGGCGACCCCTAAAACCAGGAAACAAAATTAATAATACAAGAAAGAGTTTTCCCATATGCACAGTAAATGGTTTTCTTAAAGATTTCACGCTTTCCATAAAAAGAATCATTTTTGTAATAAATCAAAAATGGGCTCGTCTTTCAAACTCACGCGATCATTCACGTATTTAGATTCAGTCCAAATTTAACGGGGTTAATCAAAACAAGCGGGACCCGTAGAAATCCCACGGAATATAATGAACCTTGATGAGATTGAAGAATAAAATAGAAAATGACTTTACATTATGTTTTAAGTGAATGCGATTTTAATCTCTTTTATTCCAATTCTTCAAACATGTCATTCGAACTTTAAAATGAACAAATCATTAAATGCAAATAATTTTCTACTGAATAAAATTTTTACTAAATAATGTTTAACTGGTCATACGCAAGCGTTATCTATACTCTATCCAACGAAAGTTTGAATGGGCGTGTCCAATTAAATTTCCAATTTCAATTGTGAGACATTGTTAATTTTATTTTGTAACAATGCCTAAACAACTGAAAGCTGAAATTTAACTGGACACGCCCCGTCAAACTTTTGTCGGATAGAGTATTAGACGTGGATTCCACATGCGTAAAAACAACAGCAGAAACCACAAGACAGAAAATGTTCTGACATCACTTCCGGCTTTCTTTTTTCTGCCCAACAGAAACTTCTCTTATCTTTGTAGGCTATAACTCAATCCAACAAAAAAAACAGGAGTTTTCTGTCAGGCAACAGGAAGAAAGCAGGAACTGATGTCAGGACATTTTATGCCTTGTGGTTTCTGGCGTTGTTTTTACGCATGTGAAATCCACGCCTAAATGTCTTTTGCATAATTTATTTGCCAATTTATCATAGTTGATATGATTAAAAAGAACATTAAAAACGAAATTTGACTAGAGAGTAATCTAAACCCTTAATGTTCTAGCAGTTTCATTTCTTTTCGGATATTATTTTTCCAGAATATCAGCTTATTTGCCATCGGTATTCAGTTTCTGATTAGTTCTCTTCATTGTTTAAATAAAATTCTAACTGAAAATCCTAAGATAATAATGGTCAATGCTTCGATTTCAATAGTGCTGTAATTGACTTCTATTCACCTTAGCACTAGAGCTACTCTTATAAAAATCCCAAGCATATATCGTAAAAATGCAGAAAAATATTGTCGATAGAATGAATTGAATTTTAGTTGCTTTCAGAAATAAACAAAACGATAAGGGTTATTCTCCAAATATGCCTTCATATAAGGGTAAGGAGACGAAGCTGATACTGGTGTCCGATCCAAAAATAAAAATCTGGAGAAAACCCCTTACGTTTTGCTTACTTTTTAGAGCAACTGAAATTCAACTCCTTCTATCGACTATATCTGTCTGAATTGTCCCGATATTTGCTTGGGTTTTTTGTAAGAGTAAATCTTTACATTTACCTAATACATTTTGCAAAAAGAATTTTTGTAACGCTTGCGCATGCGCAGTTAAATATTTTTAGTAAACAATGCTTATATTTCATCAAATATGTAATATTTTTATATTATGGTTGTAGGGTTTGCTCTACTTTAGTTTGTCAAGTTTCCTGAAAATGGCATTGCATTGGGTTGAAAACCCTTCATGGTATAAACAAAACACTTATAAAAAAATTTCGATTTTTTTTTTTTTTTTTTTTTTCTAAAGAAACCCTTTTATCTCCATGAATATACACTGAACGACTAATTTATTAGAGACACTCCGCTAATAGCGTGTTGCGCCTCCTTTAGCGGCGAGAACTGCCTGAATACGTGCTGGCATGGATTCAATAAGGGGTTGAAACCGTTGCGGAGGAATATCAGCCTGGGCTGCTATTACAGCTTTCCATAATTGGGCCAGGTTGGACGGTAGTGTGGGAAGGCGTCGGATGATTCTCTCCACTTCATCTCATAAATGCTCGGGATTGAGATCGGAAGACCGAGCTAGCCATTGAAGCAGGTGGAAGTCCACGTCATAACCTCGAGCTAGTCCAAGGCCATTTGAGCATGGTGACAGGGAGCATTGTCCTGCTGAAACTGTCCGTCACCACCAGGGAACACAGTCATCATGAATAGGTGCACCTGATCGGCAACAATGTTCAGGTAGTGTGTTGCATTCAGGAATGTATCTACGGATATCAGAGGACCCAGTGTGTCCCAAGAGAAGACATCCTAGACCAGCATTCCTCCTCCACCCGCCTGTACGGTTGTCTGCTGACAGGATGGGTCCATGGCCTCATGCTGTCTGCGCCAACTGTGCAGTCTGCCGTCCGCATGATGAAGTAGGAACCGCGATTCGTTGGACCAGACGACCTTCTTCCACTCGTCCAGTGTCCAGTGGCGATGTCTGTGTGCCCATTGCAGGCGCGCTTGCGGTGACAGCGACGGTAGCCGTACTGGCCGCCTGTTGTTAAACCCAGCTCGGTGCAAGGGGCGCCGCACAATGTGCTCCGAAATGGGTTGGGATGCTCCCTCATTGAACTGCAATTTGTTGGGCTTTTCCCGTCCTGTTGCTGTGGATGATTCGTGCCAGTCGCCGTTGGCCTCGTTCATCCACGGCCCTGTTTCGTCCGGAGTTTTGTTTCTTGAAGGTTGTTTTTTGGCATAACTGCAGCTGACTGTAGCTTGTGATCCAATGCATCCCTTTATACACCGTTTCGGCCTGTTCCATTGTTTGTGTGTCACTGGAAGGCCGGTCCATTTTCCGTAATAGGTGTCTCTAATAAATTGGTCGTTCAGTGTACGTGCTATTCTCATACGAATGAACACAGATAAGTACAAGAAGCCTCATAAGCATATGCAAGCTACAACGCATTTCAAGCATTATTTTATACAGGATGACCCCAAACATTATTTTTTTTTGGTTCCATTTGTTCCTGCTCCCCCTTTTTGCCTTCGGGACAAAACCTTCGCTGAAATATATGAGATGTAATATGCCCTTTACACCCCTGAAGTTTCAGGATAATTCGTCAGGTGTTTTCCTGGATATTCGAAAAAACGTCTAAAATCAAAAGTGCCCAATTAGTTTTTGGTAGATTTGTAGAATGGAATACACAGAGTGGGCCATAAATCCCTTACCACCCCTTGTACAATTCGTGTTTGTAGAAATTGACGGACAACCGCCATGTGGGGACTTTATAGGCCTAGGGGAAAGTCATGAGGTGCAGGTGACCGGGACGCGGACGGCGGCCATCTTGAAAGCCGCCATCTTGGATGGACTGTAGGGTTTAAATGGGTAGGGGGTCATACGGCACATGATGTCGGGCTCAAATTTCCCGGAAAATAATGGTGCAATCTGTTTTTTCATATCTTAATTCGTTCAACAGTTACAGTCATTCCAAATGGCGATTACATATGGTGCTCTACGTGAGCCCCCCCCCCCCTGTCTTAGGCGGATGTGCAGTCGTTCCACCCAATTGTCCAGAACCCAGAGTGTCCGGCTAGATTTCCGTTGTTCCAGGTGTCCAAGATTCCGGATCTTCTCGGCGTAGACCTTGATCTTGAGATGACCCCACAGATAAAATTCTTATCAACTCCTCCCTCCCCATGCCCTTATCAATTCTGTCCTCTCCTCTGTGGTTAGTGGCATGCTTTAGCACCTGCAACAAAGGGTAAATATCAGTGAGAAAACGTTTTGTTTTGATAAATTGTGACAATTCTACAAATTAAATAGGAGTTTAGTATCTGCTTCAGTAGTGGGAAGCATCTAAAAATAATCAAGGGAAGCAGTTAATCACCCGCATCCGCCTGACATCGGAAGAAACTTATTCTCGGGGGAAAAAGTATAAAAAAATGAAAAAGAGAAAAATTAAATACTTTGACTTGATCTTTAGTATCCTAAAGCAAATGAGACAAGATTTGGCTCTTTAACAGCATCACAGAACATTCCGAAGCACAAAAATTTGTGAATGCTTTTTCCATTCTGGATGATCCCATCAGAGGCAAATAAAGAACGTAGAATTGCACTCACAGTAAATCTAGTCCAGGTTTAGCATTTGTGAACGTCAGTGGCGTTATCTAAAGATTCCTTAGATAATCCTCAATGATCGATACTGATGGATTTGTTATTATTCAGAAAGACGGCTTTAAAATTTTAAATTCAAATTAAAACAAGAAAAACTAGCTATCAATTAGTCATTTATAATAAGAAACTTTATTAAAAAGAAAATTAAATAGTTAATTGAAAGAAAAATCTATTTCGTGTGATGAGTGGATTCGATTATTGATATCATTATATTTTATTAAGGTATTTAATATATTAATAAAAAAATTAAAAATTATTTTAGTAATACCAGCATTATCACATACCTTGAGTTAATGCTTCAGTCTAGTGTGAAAACATCTACATTATTTATTTATTTAAAAATATGTTTTGCACAACAGTCATACTAAAAACATGAAGGGACATTCGAATAATGATTCAACTCATTGTATTTTTGTTATAAAAATACATTAATCAATTAACGAATATTGGGAAATAAAATTTGTCGATAAGATTGCAAGTATTTGAGATTGTTGCAATATAAATTTCTTTATGAAATACTACGAATAGGGCTAATTAAAAAAAAGAGAAAACTTTATTAATAGTTCTTTTCTGCAGAGTTTTCAGGCGAAGCAGTCTGATACTATTGCCAAATATTTCAAATCAATTAATCAAAATGAACCTTTCTAATTCCAGTATACTTGCCAAAGTGAAAGGAATAATAAAAAGAAGCTGGGCAAGAACACTTACCTCCGGAAATATCTACGAGTATAAAACAGAATTTACTCATATCTCTAAGACAGGGGATTATATAGAACTTCTTATGGAAAATTTGCATATAGTGAATAGGAGGACTTCCAATTTAGCAGGTTGTTGGGGAATAACTGTTGGACTTCGTGGATGCGTTGTTTTTCTTCATTATTTTGGTGAGATATTATTTAATTTTTGAAAATTCTTGAAGCAACTTTCTGGTGTTATTATTTCGGTAAATAATATTAAAATATCCTATAGCTAATTTTGAACAGCGAGCTCAAATAGGAGAGTGGCTTGCTCAAAATAAAGAGTGGGAAGCATTCAGAAATGAATCAAGACCATTACTGCAATACCGGACAAATACTTACTTAAAGCAACTCTATGACGAACCGATGAGGTGGCCAGAAGAAATGCAATTGGATAGAGGTTGTTTTATAATTTTGCTTTACCTTTCTCTATGTAATGTGGATGGTTATTCGTCCTGTTTTAATTCATGAATTTAATCATAAATGCATGGTTAATAACCTCTTACTTCCATGAATTTAAACTATGATTATTATTAAAATCTAAGAATTTATGATGTTAGTAAACTTTGACTAGTATCAAAGCCGACTAGATAGAGAAGGTCTGCCCAACACCAATGAAAGAGTGATACCAAAGGCTGCGCGTTGTTGGTAAATTTCGTCACTTGATGTCGCTAGTTAAGCTTATAGCTCTCGTGTCTGCAGAAGCAAAAACTGTAATCTGTGTTTATTCCCTTTATTCAATTTACGAAAATGATACATTGTTGTGTACTGTTTTACTTTATCTATCCTTCGTAACTTCGGATAAAAGGATATTCCGCTTATAAAGATATTTTCTTCCGGTCCCGAGGATATCCTTATAGCTAGGTTTGACTGTATCATAAATAGTAAAACTAATAGGTTAGATGCTACTGAGCCAACCAAATTGATGCCAATCCTGGGAGCCATTCAGACTATGATTCTATTACAGAAAACAATAATTCAAATTATATTATAGAAAACAATAATAAAATTTTTATTAGAGAAAACACCTTCCCTAAAAAATTACTTCAATGTTTTACAAAAACAAATTTATATATCAAACGGTGGTTACTTCTCGTATGAGAAAAAAAATTAAATCACACCAATCTCTTATTCTTTCTTTATATGCGCTTCGGTTAAAAGTTTATCTAATTAATTTATTAACTAAATAAATTTCTAGAATTTAAAAAAAAACCTAACAGCAGGGAAGTTTTAAAACTGTAATTTGTTTTTCCTTGAACATAAATATCAGGTTGTCCGGAAAGTTTCTTCCGGATTCTTGACGCGTGCACAAACAATTTTGTATCTCCAGTGTTTGTTTACATTTTTGGATAATTTTTTCTTTGTTAGAACCGTACACAAGTCAACTATCAACTGCCAGCAATTCATAAGTAACACTCTTCATCATCACTGTCCATCAACAGCCTGAATGGAATTATCACGTGATGGATTTCGAACTATCATTTTCTACGAATATTCTGGAGATGTTACAGCCGCCCAATGTCATCGAAACATGTGTGAACGTTTAAGTATGGTATCGGAAATTTAGAGGCGATTTTGCGATTGACCCGGAAGAAGGTCTTGCTGTGTATCTGGTGGGATTGTCGGGGTATCCTATATAAGGAGTACCTGATGAGTGGTCAAACCACCGACAGTGATATTTATTGTGAAATGCTCAAGAAGGTTCAACAATCCATCAAGACCAATCGCCGAAACGAGTTCCGAAGAAAGCCGGTTCTGTTCTATCAAAACAACTTTTGCCCGCACACTAGCACCGCCACCTCCTGGACCTTGCACGAGCTCAAATGGGTTATCATGGTTCACCTCCCCCACCCATATAGCCCTGACCTAGCACCCTCCGACTACTATCTTTTCTCCCGCCTCCAACTCCATCTTCGGGGTGAAATTTTTAAAAGTGCAGAAGAGCAAAAAAGAGGTCGGTTTGTTCCTACGGTCCAGGGACCTGGGGTTCTTTGCGGAGGGAATCGAAAAGCCCCCAAAACGTTGGGAGCAGATCATCGATTATTATCCTCATTACTATCCTCATTATTTCAATTACTTTGTACATATTTTTTGCTTTCGAAATAAAAATTCAAATGCGGAAGAAACTTTCCGGACAACCTGATAATAAACAATATCTCTTTATATAAATGAGGTTTCAAATTAGGAGGGCAGCCCAGAAAGTAATGCACCAAAATTTTTTTCTCCGTCCCCAACAATGGTACGAATGCGAAATTTGAGATATGCATTGTTTGAAGTTTTCGGAGAACGCGCGCAAAGTTTCCGTTTCTTCCGACAGATAGCGTACGTGCAGCAATGGAACAACATGGCGTCTGTAAGTGATTTACGTTACAAGCAGCGTGTCGTCATTGAATTTCACACTGTGGAGCAAAAAACGGTTGGGAACATTCACAAACGTTTATGTGCAATTCGTGGGCATCAGCATTCGACAGAAGTACGGTTAGTCGCTGGGCACAGAGGGTAAGGCCATCAGAAAGCGGTTCGGCGGAGCTCCAAGATTTGCCGCGGTCGGGGCGGCCATCCTTGGCGGTCACACCTGACAAGATGCAGCGTGCTCATGCGCTCATTCGTCAGGACTAACGCAGAACGACTCGGCAGTTGACGCTGGAGCTGTCAATCAGCAAAGGAAGTGTGGGTGAAATCATCCATGCTCTTGATTACACAAACAAAGTGTTCACGATGAGTTCGGCGCTGTCTTACGGAGGAGCACAAAGCTCTGAGAAAAAACATTTCTTCCGAGTTGCTGCAACGTTTCGAAGCTGAGGGGGAAGCCTTCCTGTCCCGGATTTGACAGCTGACGAAACTTGGGTGCTTCATTTTCAACCCGAATCAAAACGGCAATTGATGGAACGGCTTCATCCTAAAGGACGTTAATACCAAAACAAAACAAAACAAACCATACCAAACCGAATGGCGTCATCCGCACTCTCCACAGAGGAAAAAATTCAAAGCAACTGCTTCTGCTGTTAAGGTCATGATCACTGTGTTTTGGAACCGTGATGGTGTCATACTCATTGATGTGATGCTGAGAGGCACCACCATTAATTCTGAGGCTTATATGGACCAAACTCAAGAAGCGCTTCCAGCGCCTTGACGCCATAACAACCCAGCTGATTGTTTGAGGGTGTCGGATGTTACACCATCCACCCTATAGCCCTGACCTAGCGTCCTCAGACTTTCACTTGTTTGGGCCATTGAAAAATGTCATTCGTGGAAGACATTTTGAGGATGATGAAGAGGTGATTGGCACAGTGAAGACATGGCTACGTGAACAGAACAAGGACTGGTAGCGACAGAGCATACAAACCCTTGTGTCTTGCTGGAGGAAGGCCATAGAACGGGACGGAGATTATGTGGAAAAATAGGAAGTGTAGAATAAACATCATTCTTCCGTGTGTCTAAGTTTCACTGTGTTCAATGAATAATTGTTGAAGAAAAAAATTGTGGTGCATTACTTTCTGGGCTACCCTCGTAATTTGTTGAAATAATGAAATCATGATTATTGCTATATTTGAAATATATTTATTTTATTTTTAGCACATAGAAAAGTGCTTATGTGATCGGTTTGTGCAGTTGTCTGTCCGTCCGTCCGTCTGTCTGTAGACACATTTCCAACAATGCATTGCGTTGCAATAGAGAGAGTGCATGTATTAAATGCTGGATGACACGAATTATCCTTGCATTGAAGAAAACGCGTACTGAGCACATCGGTTCGGCTCTGCGCATGCTCTAAACGTATTTCACCATAATGAGATGGTGAGCGTGCGGGGTGCACGTGAATGACGATTATTGAAAGGGCAGAACGGTCTCTAAATCAAAAGAATTTTTTTATTCGTAGGGAGCTTATTATTTATTACGATAACTTGAAAACGAAAACTTTTTCACACCCTCTTTTCACCAAACCATTAATAAGGGACAGAGCACGAACAGGTACGAACCTGTGTTAGCCGGAAAAGGTATGTGCTCTAATAGCACGTATTCTATTGGTAACATTATGATACCCCCTTAAAAGTTTCCTATAACCAGATATGGCATGTAATATATCAAACAAATCGTCATGACGTCTCATGAGCGAATATATAAGAATAACAAGTGATAGCAGATATTGGTCAAGTGGCACGTGCACGTGTAAGGATTTCTCATGAATGAATTTAACGCGTAAATAATGAGTGTGTGAAGTGTTTAGTAGTACGTATTTTACTGGTACCAAATGGTTTCAATGCTAAGATACGGCATGTAAGATATCAAACAACCCGTAACAACGTGTCATGAGTGAATATAACGAGTAAATAATAATAGTGGGAATTGGTTCAGTAGCACGTACCCTAATGTTATCATATGTATGGTTGGAAGTTTAAATGCTAAGATATGGCATATTATGTATCAAACAGCTTGTAACAATGTGTTATGAGTGAATATAACGAGGAAATAATGATAGTGCAATTCGTTTAGTATCATATGGTACCATTAGGTACCGCTTAAACTTTTAATGCTAAAATATGGCGTGTAATATATCAACCAACTCCTTACGAGTTAACAAGAACAACAGGAAACCCCTATTCCACATAAACCTTCAATGTGGAATAGTGGTTTCCTGTTGTTCTTGTTAATCTGTGTCCAAAGTTTCTGGCTCCATCTTCTTCTATATCCTTACGAGTTGTTAGATCTATTGTTATCCATGGCTTATTTGTATCAAGAGCATATTGCTGTTAGGCTTAATGGTATCTAAAACTAAATACTAAGCGACATTTTGCTTATTAGTAGTAGTTAATCGCTTGCTTCAATAGTAGATGATAACGTAGAAACACTTTAGTAATTGAATATGAAAAAATAATAGATGCTTACACATAATGCTTCAGCAATTGAGGCTCACTTCATTTACATTATGTGGGAATGCCTACAAATTAGAGAACTTTTATTTGTTCCAATATATAAAGAATAACTTCACTCTCCATTTAACATTTCAATCAGGGAATAGGGAGAACGGGAAGTGAAGTTCAGCACTTTTTTTGAAATACGGAAATAACTAGCGATCCTTGTGTTCGGACTGGTGAACTAGCAATTCGAAACTAAAACCTTAATAAAGTTTCAGTTGCTGTATTTAGGGTCTCGAGCAATGACGTATATTAAAGATAGACTCCGAATTCTATTGTTAGCAGCGGCAAAAAGTGAAGCATGACAGTGAGCCATGACAGTTCTGGGCAGGAGTGAGCCGTGGAGTAATTAGCTGTCTGGCTGCTTTGTTTTTGAAAGTTTTGGGCCCGAGAAATAATTAATTCAAAATCATTCCTCAAAGTTGTTCTGCGTACAACTGTACAAACAGACACGAAAAAGGATCAGGAATCATTTTCCACAAGCATAAATCAAAAATACGTAACTAAAATGAAAATACATAACTGAAAGATAATCGAAACAAAATTGAAATTGAAACCATGATCGAAAAATTGTTTATAAAATATAATAAGTACTTCAAATACAAAGTAAACGAAAAGATAAACTTATCACTCCGCGATCGACGTGTGAAGGAATTATTAATCAGCTACTCTCATGTTTAGCCATGTGTTTTGCATCATCTTCACTCACTTTCGGCCATGACAGTTCTGGGCATGGAGCTTCCCAATTTGCTTCAAATTAAAACAATTGCTTCGGAGTCTATCTTTAATATACGTCCTTGGTCTCGAGCCGAGGCTAACGAGAAATACAGGCTCCGGCACTGAAATGTCATCTGACCAAGATAGGTCTAGCAACAATGTAACCTTCATTGTTTCCAACAAACAAAGAAAGACTGATTGTTAAAATCCAAGATGGAATCAATGAAGGTTACATTGTTGCTAGACCTATCTTGGTCAGATACAGAAGGGATCATAATACTGCGCTTATTTACGACGTGTGTCAGATTGGACGAAGTCAGATTGCAGGTCTTCAAGGAACATAAATTCCACGTCCTATGCAAGAAGCTGGATGACCTACGGAGTAAGGCTGTGCCTTCTCGCCCTCCTCCAGATTGTGACTTCACCTTCCACCCGAACGTTATCAACCTAACCACCATTCAACTGTCATCCAACGAACAACGCCTCCTCGACAAAGGACTTAAACACGTTGTTTACAAGAAACCTACCAAGCCAGACCTCCATACAGTCGTCTCTGGCACCGAACAAGCTAATTCGCTGCTGCGATTAAGCGAACACCCTTCAGCACGTGCAATCGCCGGACACCTCATCCAGAATGCTTGAAGACCAAGCTTGCCGATTCAGACGTATTACTAATGAAAGCCGATAAAGGTAATGCAACTGTCCTCAATTATCGCCCTATTCACCCGCCCTCAAACAACTTTATATCCCTCCCTTCTGACCCGACCCCCAAATTCCATCGGACCATCGTTTCCGTCATCAATATGTCCCCCCGATTCAAATACCTACGCCGCCTTGTCCCTCCTAACCCCCGACCCCCCAACCTTAACGCCCTCATCAAGATCTATAAACCCAATATGCCTATCCGTTCTGTTGTTAATTACTCACCCGCCCCTGCGCATCTCGTTGCCAAATCCCTTTCCACCTTCCTCTATTTCCTCAAGATCCTCCCTAACACATACAATGTCCCTAACTCCCTTGCCTTAACTAATTCCCTCTCCAACATCAATACTGACGAACATCTCTCCCTAATGTCCCTTGACATAACTAATCTCTACACTAATGTCCCCGTTGCTGACACCCTTAAAATCCTCGAATGCCACCTACACTCTTCTCCCCTCCCTAAACCCGATGTTATCGACCTTCTATCTATCCTTTCTGTTATCTCTTCCCAAAATTACTTTACTTATAATAACTCCTTCTATACCCAATCGACCGGATTAGGTATGGGCTTTCCTCTTAGCAGTTTCCTCTCTGAAGTCTATTTACAACATTTAGAACTAACTTTTGTTACCCCCCCCCCTCCTTAACAATACTATTATCATTGCCTACTTCCGTTATGTCGACGACATTCTCATACTCTTCGATTCCCGTTCTACTTCCCCTCCCGCCATAGCTGACACCTTTAATTCTTTCTCTACCCACATCCAGTTTACCTTCGAAATCGAGTCCAACAGATCCCTCCCTTACCTGGACATCCTCATCACTAACGACCTCCCCTCCAACCACCTCACCTTCTCCGTTTACCGCAAGCCTACTACATCCTCTAACCTTATCCATCGTTCCTCTTCACACCCCTCGATACACAAACTAGCATCCCTACGTTGCCTAATCGACCGTGCCTTGAAGCTCCCCCTCAACCCCCCCCCCCCCTCCCGCTCGTCTGAACTACGCATCATCCGCTCCCTTGCCCATAGGAATGGGTATTCCAACTCCTCCTTTTCCCGTATCCTCCACCGCCGGCAGCACGCCCTCTCCAATCCTACCTCCCTTGATGCACCCCAGTCCAAGAAGTGGGTCTCCATGATATACCCAGGTCCCCATTTCTCCCAACACTCCCGTTTTCTATTTTCCCTCGGATTCGAGTATCCTTACGCTCTCCCCTCTCGTCCACCCGCACACTGAACCCCCCATCCGCCGTCGTTTACGATAAATTCGCACAACCAGGCGTCTATCGCCTCGAATGTACGTTGTGCGACAAATATTACGTCGGATTATCCACCCGTACTTTCACAGTACGTTTTAAAGAACATGCCAAGTCATATACCAAGAATGACAATCGGTCACACTACGCTAACCACCTGAGGAGCACCGGACACCCCCTTAGCACGCAAGATGAAGTGATGTCCGTCTTACACATATGCCATAAACCTTCAAAAACTACTACCCTCGAAGCCATCGATATCTACAAGGCCAAGAAGACCAACCCCAACCGAGTACTCAACTGCCAAACCGACTTCGACATATTTACCATGCTTAATCCTCTTTCTGATTTATTGTAAACTGATTTTATTTTGTCAATCTCCCTTTTCTATTTTATTTTGCCCATTTATTTTGTCAATCTCCCCTGTTGACAACCGGATATGTTCTCTATACGGTCTGCATTTTCTTTTTTTCGCATCACTTTTGTCATTTTCCTATAGCTTTATTTTTAATTATTTTATGCTTATCTCGCTTGTTTCTCTTATTGGCCATTCCTATGTATCATATTTTTACGTTCATTGGTCCATCTGTACCATTTTTCTGTATATAAGGCCTGCGAGCCTCTTGTTGTGTACCTTGACAAAGCCGGGAATAAATGGCGAAACTAGTTGGTAATTCTATTGTCCATCTCTTATACTGTAAGGCCACTACACACGTCTAACTTGGTCAAGTGATTTTTCAGTGCCGGAGCCTGTCTTTCTCGTTAGCCTCGTCTCGAGCGTAGCAACAGATTTTTAAATTTCTTACAATATAAGTATTTTAGTTTTGAACAATATTGGTCTATTCATTGTTAATGTTTTTCCAGTTACATTGTTTTCTTTTGAGATTCAAGGTGAGATATAAAATGAATAAAAAAAGTTAGCTAATGAAATTCGTCTTCTTCGATTATACTGGGATAAAGAAAAGACACGAAGAAAGAAACATGGAAGGTGGGAGGAAATGATATTCACAAGTTCACTTTGATGTCCTTCCATATTTCTTTCTTCGCATCTTTTCTTTATTTAGTATAATCGAAAGGGGAAGTGAAAGTAACAGCGGTTTGAATGGGAGGGAAGAAAAGGGAACAGCCGATTAGTTCACCAGTCCAAACGTTCTTCCGCTTTGGCGCAGTTTTTATTTCATAAATTTAGCATTGAATCAGTTAGCAACTTCGCTTCCCGTTTTCCCTATTCCCTGTTACAATTCTTCAAGTTTTTTGTTTAAATTCTCTCTATACATTTGTTTACTTAAATAGTAATTTACAATTCAGTTTTCATATTTATATATTTTCTCTAAAGTGTTTTAAAATGCTGGTTAATTCTATATATCCACGAAAATGTGCTCCCTTTATCCGCTTTGGCAGTAAAATCATTCTTTTTAATTATTTTAATAAAAAATTAATAAAATCTTCCATTTATGTTTGATATCTATTGGTGGTTTTGCTAATAAATATTTGTTGACGTAATGTACAGGGTGTTTCACAGGGTATAGACCAAAGGAAAAGGCGAATAACATTTGAACGGAAACAGATCTTTATTTCAAACTTTCAGGATCAACACTTGCCGTCGGAACAGACAACGAAACGAATTCTCTGCTCAAAATTGGTGATAACATGATAGAGTTGTTCTGTTGTAATCGACTAGATCACATTTGTTATCGCTGTTTTCAGGTCTTCGACAGTTTTTGGTCGATTTCTGTACACCAGATCTTTAATATAGCCCCATAAGGAAGGACATTGGTGATAAGTCAGGGTTATAGGTGGGCCAAAACGATTCGGGGAGCCTCTTGCGATGGCACAGTTATGATACGTTTCATTCGATTTCCTAAAACGTTCACGGCACTAGCTCCACCTGTTGACGAGTTATTCAACTAACAAGCCTATGAAACACTCGGTATTAAGTAATATAACAAACATATCGTAATGACGCGATAGAAGAGGTCATAAATTACTATTTTCGCCAATTGATAAATATGGTTCCGGGAATGAACCGTTTTGCAAATTGATGTAATCGAAACAATGGTACATCCTCTAATGGTACCCTTATGACACCCTCAAAAATTTTCAATCATAAGATATGGCATGTAATATATCAAAACAATTGGAATGATGTGTCATGAATGAAAATGTAACGTTTACGTTTATGAACGTTATTTTAATTTATCTATAATCAATAATGATAATACTACATCCAAAATAACGATGGCGTTGTGGTTCCCGCAATAACCCTAAGTTTGTTTATTTAAAAAATAATTAAGGAAAATACAAAGTTTATTAATCAGCGAGTTAAAAAAACAACTCACAGTATAGTTTATTAAAACAAAAGAAATAAAGAAAAATGATCGATTTTTTTAACATTCCCATTACTAAATAGTAATACAAAAACTTACGTACACAACTGTTCTGCAGAACTAATTTCTAATAATAAAAGGATCATCACAGTGCAAGAAAAACAACAATACAATTGCAAACTGATAATCCACAGATTAACAAGCATTTGGCATCATAACCAAATAAACAAGGTCAAAAGATGACAAAAATTCTATGGAGAGTGGTCGGATCTGGTTGCCTTGTTTGTGGGGTCTCAGACTCAGTTTCATGAGTGCCCGTTCGCAGGATCCATCTGGTATCGCCTAAAACAACATTTTCGTCTATATTAAAATGTGTTTTCCAACTTACTTGGAAGTTATGCTCAAATTTTATTTAGTAATAAAATATATTTTTATAGGTTTTAGTTTTTTTTTTAATTGTTGTCGTTTTAGTGAATTGGACATCATAGTTACAACACTATCCTGACCTTACAATGAAAAATAACAGACAAAGTGTTATAGAAACAACAATAGATGTGTTTCAAACACCAATAAAATATACTGCACAAGGCAGAAAGAACAGTGGGGACTAGGGAACTGATTGCAGCCCCTTGAAATCTGAGATAACTCAACCTGCCCCAATGACAAGAAAGAAAATTCAATTCTTTCAGTCCAAAATAGACCTCAATCAAACAAACTTATGAAAGCAGTTATCAAATGTAGATAACAACGTTCATAGAAGAAAAATTTAAATGAAATGAGATGAACAAAAAGAAATAAAACAGTTGGACATCATGTCGGCAGCAACAAACAAAAAAAGGGACAATCAAGATGGAAGGAAGCCTTGAAAGATAAAAAGGTATATAACATTAAATAAAATTCAAATACAAATTTCAAAAGGAAATTTCAACAATACAGATGCTTGTTGAGCAATGGAATCGGATACAAAAAGGGAACAATCCAAATGCTTCAAGACATCCAAATCAGAGTAAAAAGGCTTCGAAAGCTGGAAAATAAACGGCATCAGAGTCCAATTCGCACAAAAGCAGGGACAAACTCCAAAGGAAAAATGGCTACGTCCATGATGACTGGGTGTAGATGGCCCATGATGGTGAAGTAGAAGGAGCGAACTGAAGTGGCTGCTGACCGATGATGAAGTGAAGTAGACAGCACAGCAGCTGTTGACGAACATTTTCATTGACAATGGTCGCGCGTTTTGTCGGAACGAGGAAACAATAGACGTGAGCAACAAACAATAGCTAATACAGAGATAGAACGTAAACAATGCTTAACAAAAACTTTAACTAGCTTTAGATGAAATACAAAGAAAATTATTTGTGCTGTGTAAATAAAACAAAGACAAAATAAACATGTGCTGTGTAAATATAAACAAATAATATTTGCACATCACAAGTATAACGTAAAATTATTGATAGTCGAAATTGGTTCAAAGGTACCTGGTTTAATGGGACCATAATGGTTCATTGGAACTTTCAATGCTAAAATATGGCATGTAATATATAAAACGACTTGGAATAATATGTCCTGAAGGATTATAACGTAAAATTAATAATAGTCGAAACTGGTTCCAAGGAACCTGGTTTAGTGGAACCATTATGGTTCATTGGAACTTTCAATGCTAATATATCAAACAACTTGGAATGATGTGTCATAAATGAATATAACGTCAAATTAATGATAATCCAAATTGGTTCAAATGTACGTGGTTTAATGGTATCATTATGGTCTATTAGACACTTACAATTGTCTAGATAAGGCAGTTGAAAAATATGGTTCCGCGAATGGTTTAGTTTAGCCTTTCGGTACTTTATTATGTCATTCCTTAATGGTTTATTATTAAGTAATGAAAGGGTTTTATGCCTTTGCCCTGTCCGACCGTCCGTCAGTCCGTAACTCGATTTTCTCGAAAAGTATGAAAGATTTTAAAAATCTGTTTACACCAATCGATAGATATCGGACAGAGCACGGACAAGTTCAAAGATGTCCGAAATCGGTACAATGGCAGGCGTTCTAATGGTACTATTATGATACCCCTTAGAAATTTTCAATGCTAAGATATAGTAAGTAACATATCAAAGCACTCATAACGACGAGCCATGAACTAATATAAAGTTAAGTACTATACTGCCAATTGGTTAATTTAATTCGAAGATGGCCGAAATGGTTCAATGGCACGTGCTTTTAATTAGCCATTATGATATCCCTTAGAAATTTTCAATACCCTGTATGACATATAGTACATCAAATAACTTGTAATGAATAACGACGAGTCATGAATGAATATAACTAATATTATTAATAAGTTCGAGATGGTCAAAACTGGTTCAGTGGTACGTGATCTAATGATAACATGAAGGTATCACTGGAAATATTCAATGACAAAAAAATGACATTACTGACATTACTTTTACATCTGTTAAAAAGTAATGCGCCATTGTTTTCGCTCATTGGTCTTAGGCCTATTGATAATAATAATCTCAGTATTGCTAATTGCTGTTAGGTCTAATGTCAATGACTTATGTCCAGCGAATCCGGAGCTTTGCACAACTTAATTTACCTGTTACATTGCAAAGTACGCCAGAAACACTACGTTGGAGAGACGGGCAATACCATACGCTCCAGATTCGCGGAACATAAGTTCGACATCCTTGGCAACGCTGACATTCCTGTCGCTAAAGACTTTAATTCCCCTGGCCACTCTTTACAGGCCATCAACCTTTATATTCTTCGTAGTAACTTCCATAATAAAAAAGAAAGACAGCAATTCGAGTCTTTTCTTATATGGAAATTTAATTCCCTCACCCCTAATGGCATTAACCTTAGCAAAGGCACCATTCCCTCATTACCTTTCCCATATTCCTCTTCAACTTCATCTATTCCTTAATTTGTCGTAGGCTCTCTGGACCCTTTTCTTTTTCTTTTCTCAGTTATTTCTTCTTTTTTAATGTTCTTCCAAATTTTTCTACTTCTATGTTCATTTTGTGTCCGTCTCTGTACTCTTTTATTTTAGTGACCTTTTTTATACGATACTATTTTACAGGGTGACTAGCGACCGGGAACTATCAAAAATTTTGTAACCGGGAACAGTCAGGGAATCATAAAATCTGAAAAATTTGAACAATGTCAATAATATTCTATCAGGATAGCCCCCTTCTTGGCTTTTATGATCAGGAAAATTCAGGGAATTTTACGAAATCGGTTTGCTAGATACCCTATCATTCCTTAACTTTTTCTAATTTTAATTTTGTATGTGCTATCCTAATGCATTTTTCTCGCCGCCCTTTTATTACCTCCTATTTGTCCTCCTTCCTGTCCTATCCCAACACGTCTTCAAATTCATCTCCTGTCCTCCCATTGGTTCTCTTCTAGTTTTTCAGCCAATACCGTCTTACTGTTCCCTATGCTAACTATACAGGGTGAATACAAAAGTCTGAACCCCCCTTTTATTTTTTGAACCGAGCAGATATGTCAATTTTTATGAATCTAATGAATAGGAAGTTGTGGGTGGCCTATCCCATGGTGCACTTTTCATCATCCCAAATATGCAAATTTGGACACATTCACAATTTATCTCAATAAACCGTAAGGGATAGAGGAAAAAAAAACCATTTGCAAACTTGTTCAGCATAAAAAAACAAACAAAACAAAAAAAAATCATCCAAATCGGACCAACCAATCACCCACAGTCACGAGGTGAACTGTTTGTAGCTTACAAACAGTCACACTGCACAAACAAGTTACTTCAAACAGTTTTAAAAAAAAGTTAATCAACAAAATGCTCGATGTGACGACTGTGGGCACCATAATACAATTAGGCACGGAACCTAACTGACGCCAAAACATCGGCAAGCATGGCTGGTGTCACTCCTCAGCACGCTTCCTGGATTCGTTGAACCAGATCCTCCATTGAGGCGGGCTGCGTAGCATAAACCTTGTCCTTCAGGTATCCCCACAAGAAAAATTCAAGTGGTGTAAAATCAGGGGAGCGGGTTGGCCAACGAACTGGTCCTCCTCGGCCAATCCATTGTTGTCCAAACATCTCACTTAGACGCTCGCGAACGACCAACCCGTAATGTGGAGGAGCTCCATCATGCTGAAACCACGTGCGCTGATACGAGACCAATGGCAAATTGTCAATGAAGTCTGTGACTACCACGTTGAGAATTTCAGCCCGGTAGCGTTCTGCAATCAGTGTTCCTTCGTAAAAATACGGTCCAACCACAGTGTCTTTGTACAATCCACACCACACATTGATTCTCCAGTTCACTTGATGAGATGCTTCTCGCAGACATCGTGGGTTTTCGTCTGCCCAATGATGACGGTTGTGCCTGTTGATAAATCCATCCCTGGTGAACTGGGCTTCATCTGTCCACAACACCTCATGAATAAAGTTTGGATTGTCATCCAGGCAGGTAAGCAACCAGTTGCAAAAGGCGGCCCTAGCAACATAATCCAATGGCAGTAACTCCTGGTGACAATGAATATGGTATGGATGAAAATGATGTGCGTGTAGAATGTTGAGAACAGTTCTCTGATGGCACCCAACATCTGCAGCAATTGCTCTGCTGCTTGTGTGGGGATTTGCAGCAACTGCAGCCAGAACTAGTGTTGTTGTATCCTCGTCGCCTTGTGTCCTTGGTCGTCCTCGTTCTGCATTAACATCCCCTGTAGCCTCGAATCTTCGAATAATGTGACGCATTGTTTGACGAGATGGATGGCGTTCGTTAGGGTATCTGTCTCGATACAACCAAACTGCAGCATGTAGGTTTCTCCTTGCCTCTCCGAAGCAGATCATGTTGACCATTTCCGGAACAGTGTAGCTTGTCATCCTGGAATTGTTCTATCTTCTGTTTGCTGAAACATGCCTTTTATTTGCTTTTCCGCATGAAAGTGAATGAGTATGGTAATTTATGTTAATTTTTTTATTTGCATGCTTTACATGGTGGAAATATCAACATTCAGTTTTCCTTGTGCAGTGTGACTGTTTGTAAGCTACAAACAGCTCACCACGTGATTGTGGGTAATTGGTTGGCCCGATTTGGATGATTTTTTTTGTTTTGTTTGCTTTTTATGCTGAACAAGTTTGCAAATGGTTTATCCCTTAAACCGTCTCTATCCCTTACGGTTTATTGAGATAAATTTTGAATGTGCCTTAATTTGCATATTTGGGATGATGAAAAGTGCACCATGGGATAGGCCACCCACAACTTCCTATTCATTGGATTCATCAAAATTGACATATCTTCTTCGGTTCAAAAAATAAAAGAGGGGGTTCAGACTTTTGTATTCACCCTGTATATAAAGTCGTCCTTTAGTACTCATTTCAATCTTATTTTCTTTTTGTATAATATGGAAGACCGCTTGGGTTGGTTAGGCTTTATGACTACCTCAGTGTATTTCGTTTGGAATTTATTCTGGTTCGATGAGCTTTGTGAAAGCGCTGCTTTCGTCCCATCTGAAGAAATGTACACTTCACTGTTCAATTGTCGACTCTTTTCATTAACTTCAGGATAATTCTCTAATATTCTAATTGCCTTTAGAGGATTATCCTTTTTGCTTTGATAAAGGATAGTTTCTATCCGAAACGTCAGCTTTTTACTTTACTTTTATTTTTGTTTTGATTTTATTTATTAATTATTTTGTCAATTATTATTTTTTTATTTTTATTTAATAACTATCGTTTAAATTTAAACCCCATATAGAATAGAGAGTTTAAGTGACACGTTAACGTGAAACGCGACGTCCGTGTGCAACGTCATCGATGACGAATTTCATTTCAAGTTCACGTTCATTGCCCGTAGAAGTTGTTAACTTTCACGTAACGTGCCTCGTACGTGTAACCAACGCCTCCTATAAAAAAAGCCTCGGCACTGAAGCGTCATACATTGTTACATCATCATATGTCGACCAAATTTAGAACTTATTGGTAGAAATGCGGTTAACAAAGGACGAAGTATGATGATGTAACAGTGTATGACATTTCAGTGCGGAGGCTTTCTTTATAGGAGGCGTTGGTGTAACTCGAACGTGTGACGTTTTGATCACGTGATCAGTGTTTTCTGTTTTATCATGATCTATAGATATTCATGGTCATCGAGCTCCATTGTTAAAATGAAGCTAAAGTTTCTAGCTCCCAATAAGGAGCTCTATTGAAAAGTGGCGCTGCATGTACAATTGGCCCAAAAACGCCTGCAGCGCCACTGTATCGACAGACAGAAACTTTACTTTCATTTTTAGTTTCAATGAAAAACCTCTATCGCAGGTCACGATCGGCTCTGGTGCGATCTATGCGGCACCTGGTGCGATCTATGCGGCACCTGGCGCGATCTGTTTTCCTTAGCTTCTCGAAACAATGGAAAATGGCCGAAGCTCGATGACCATGAATATCTATAGAACGTGGTTTTATAAACCATAGCCTACAACAATGATCAGTGCTTTCTTCTATTGTTGTAGGCTCTGCATTAACAATGATACTTCAGTTAGTTAAATTAATTCTGTAGGACCTTAAAATAATTAAAAATACTGTATTGAGAAGCGCCATCCACTGACCTGCCATCTGGTGTTTTTTTGTGAAAGTTGGGAAAGGGTGATCACGCAGCGTATGCAACCATGTGCCAATAAGTGAATGAAACTTCATACAGAGTAGTGGTTTTCCCTATGAATGAAATATCGATATTTACAAATATTCGATATATGATTTTCCGAAATTTCGAACATTTACAAAGGTGTCGATCACCCTTTCATCCACCATGTTGTTGGTTAGTGACGACATCTATAGGCCGTCGCCTTTCTCAATATTTAAATATAAATACAGTACATTAAAAAAATAAATGTATAAAGCAAGCCATGTTTCTTTAATTTAAAGGACAACTCTACGCAAAAATTCGATTATAAATTTTTTATAGAATATCAATTTTTGATATAAATATAACAGGATTCCGTTGAAATTTTTAATTTTGGTCCATAATTTCTATATAAAAAATGCTTTGAAAAGCGAAAAACAGCGTGTTTGCATTCCTCTCGCGCCGGCCATTATTTTTCCGGAAGTGACGTAGTGTGAGGTTAGCTGCTGGGGTCGATTTAATGTTTTAATGCTAATCTCAGTTGTTTGTAAGCTTCCACAGCGTGATTTTTTTAAGTAAAAAAAAACTAGAAAGAGTTTCCAAATATTACTTTGGTTATAATAACACAAATGTGAATCTCCTTTTTGAATGAAAATAAAATAAATAAATGAAATGCACCAATGTAAGTTCTAATAAAGGAGAGGATTAAAAAAGGTGATTCACATGTTATTGAAATATTATCAAACCACTTTTATTATATAATAATTATTTTGGTCATTTAATGTACTCTATGTAAATGAATATTTATTGAAATGTGTGTAGCTTTTAAAGCGAAGTCACGAATGGATGATTTTCAAAAATGAGAAGTTACATGAATGACACTGAATGAATTTTGAAACTTTTTTTAGTTTGTTTATTAAAAAATCACACTATGGAAGCTTTCAAACAATTAATGCTAATTATTTCTCTAATTCACTGTGTTGACATGGATTTTACCGCCATGCCCCAGCATTAAAAATTATCTCTCTCTCTCTCTCTCTCTCTAACTTCTCCTGATATTTTCTCACTAGTAGATATTTACGACCAATCTTCCTAAATTTGTAAATCGCATATTCGTCATGCCTCATTCTTATTTAGTATTTGGCTATAAGAAGAGAGGTACTGATAATAATTTATCATTTCTTCAATTTCCTAAGTAAGAATTAGGAAGAAATGGAAAATTTTTGATCGAAGCGATAACTGGCTTCCGACCGCGAACTAGTCGACTCTGCTCCGCTCACTTTGAAAAGTTTTGTTTTGTTATTGATCCTGTCGTATTAATGTACGTAATAATAATTAAGCTCACTATCTATTTGAGCAAAGCTATGTAACTTAAGAGATATCCGGATAAAACGCAACCGGACAAAATGCAACTACACGTTTTGAAGTGTTCAGATGGCCACATTCGATTGAAAATGATGAGAAACGTAAGAACATAGAACTCGTTTTCATTTCTAAATACTACATCCGAGAAATTCAATTTTTCAAACAATAGACTAACTCAGAGCTCCTGCTACTTCGTCAAGGGGAATTATTTT